>JBDJHY010201989.1:0-11595 GCA_039654485.1 Withania somnifera | reverse complement strand
TGCTAACTGGAATATATAGGATGGCTGCCAAGCCCTAGTCACAAGGTACATCCTTTCCTAGACCAACTACAATCCCGAGCCACTAGTAATCACACCAAAGATCCCACAATTGCTGAGAGGGCATGTGTTAAGGGCCAAGTACACATCCCTATAGGGGAAAACATGGATCTATCATAGCTCAATTCAATACAACTCACTCCTAGGCTCATACCAGGCTAGGACACAATATCATCACACAGGGCTGCTAACTATCCAATAAAGTCATATTCGGCTATCTATAGCAAAGCATCCATACATTACCTAATCATACGCAACACCTCAAGTAGAACACAAAGTAATCATCCTACCTAGATCAGCTCTAAAGCCACCATCCTAAACCAGGGGATATCTGCTAAGCTCTAACCACCATTATAATCCCTTCCCCAACCTCACTACATTCCAGAGTTAGCGTCTAAGCTATATGAATCAAAAGATAATCTCCTCCACCAACTGTACTATGTTCCAGAGTTGGCGTTGAATATGTGGGTAGGGCAACGTAGCCCTGGTTAAGTAACCAAGCTACAAGCCATCTAAGTAGGCCATAGGCCGAAAGAATAAGCATATCGAGGACCGACTAGTAATTCCAGCCCCGAGCAAGCGCTTTACCATACATATACTATACTAATACCAGTATGAAGAAAGTAGACCGTAGCTTACATGGTGCAGGCAAAAACCTCAAAACTCATGCTAGAATAAACAGAATCATAAACGAGCTCGGCATCGCATGAATCTAGCAAGAACGTATCCCATCAGCCAAGAGGAGTAAACAAGAACCATATTGCTATATAAATAGCAGGGTACTAAAAATGGGTCAGCAAATCCTAATATCTTGGAATGATGAAATATTTATACCAACACGTAAAGCATAACTCATACATAGAATCGTACAAAATAGGGCTTAAACTCATGATACAAAAGAATATATAATCCTTAGAAACTTTATATAACCTAGAAAACTTTATTACACTAGTAGAAATGAATAATTACCCAGTAGAAATAATTGCAGGACCACCGGGATAGGATTCCACTGATTAGAAACTCAAAGAAACCTCTTTAATACTCTATTTTTTCTCTGTAAAATGAGAAAACTGATGAAAAGTTCATCCAAAAATGAAGTAAAAAGATATATATAATCCTAACAGGTCTATTATACGATTGTGGAGAAGGCCCACACAATCACGACCCCTGGCCGCCTTATCCTTCGTGATCGTGGCTCACCACCACACGATCATGATGAACCCTGAACCTGTTCTATGCCATTGTGACCCACCGCCACGTGATCATGATGACCAAAGGGCATGGGCTACGCGATCGCGGATAAGGACACGTGATTAAATGCCTTGGCTCTCATCTGGTCTCGATCTGAATAATTGAGTCTCAGAATAGAAACAAAGTCCAATTTCCATAATCCATATATAGAATCTTTATGTAATTGATATTACAGACTCAAAAGGATTTACGAAAGGATATCCGAGATCATATAAGTTGAGTAAGTCCCAAATTGACAACATTTAGAGAAATTTAAATTGTAAAACTTCCAGGGAACCAAGCTACCGGTCCCAACAAGTCACAATTGACCTAGGGCAATTACAAGAACCTCTAAGTGTAGAAAAACTCAAAAATAATAGAAATAGACCTAAGGGACATTACAATATTCACCACTAATATTCACCACTAAAGAAACTTTCGTCCGTGTAAGTTAAGAAGAAGGAGTACCCAAAGTATAAAATAATAGAAGGCAATATCCATACGGTTCCTTCATCAGGTGCTTGACATAAACTAACCAGTCGTCTAATCAAGCCAACTCATAACAAAAGATGCTAGAAGAATTTGGTGAATAGAAATGGGGAACAGAGAGGTGGGTGTAATAGGGTGTACGACTACTTACTCTGAAGGTAGGGAAAATCTGTAGGCAACCCTACTGATCTACTCTATGATCTCATATAGACCTAATTCATCCTGCAATCATCAAGTTCTTGGTAAAGAAGCAAAGTCTATAATGTGTTTGGCCCCACTGTCTACTGTGTATTGTGTGAAATCTAACCCGAATGGGTCTGAGTATCTATGTAGAAGCTCGAATCAAATCAGAAATTCGTGGTTTAATATTAACACTATTGTATCAACCAGTTGGTGACCTACAATGTATACCATAAAGGTCCTCAAATGGTACTATCTGGAGGCTAGAATGACAACTGTTACTGTAGGAGAACTCTGCTGCAGCCAAATGCTGATCCCGGCTACCACTAAAGTCATAATATAAGTATGAACATATCTTGGGGGTACCTGAATGGTCCCATCTAAATATTGGAATAGTAGCTTCCCTCATATAAAGATTTATCATGGAAAAATGTAAACCTAAACCCTTACAAAAATCGAGGACATAAGCTCATTATGTATCCTGAGGTGTATAAATAATCCACTTACACTTTCCTGTTAATATATGGATGGAAAATCAGTATGTACTGTCCTCATCAAATCTGGAAGTGAATCGGGTGCCTCTTTATGAAATAATAGAAACTGGGATGTCATAAAAGAAAAGGATCTCACGAACATGATGGTAGGAAGACCCTTTACACAGATGCTCTATGCCCAAGTGTATGGAATATCTGGTATAATGGGCTTCGTAAGGAATGGTCTGAGTCAAATCATCAACTCTAGAACTGCAAGTGCCAATGCCTATCTATAAAGTACTGTCAGAAACTAACGAGAACCTACAAGAGAGATCCCAAAACTACTAGCTCTCGGGTATAATCAACTAATACATCACAAAGAGGCAATTGATACCAACCAATTAACCGATAACAATAAGTACCACAAGTGGAAGTTGATCTTACATGCAAAGTCAACTTTACCCTCATCTTGGAAACTAAAATCAGAGTAACTATCCGAAATGTCGATCATCAAAATTAATCTAGAAATATAGAATCGGATGGAAACCAATCAGAAAAGACATCTGAAACTCAAAGAAAATAATCATCCCAGGCTACTTTATAATTCTACTAACATATTTGGTAACAACCTCAGCTAATGATTGTACACTCAGCTACCGTTGTCTTATATCAAAATGGTGTAACAGGCCAAGCCATCGCGCTGTCCAAAAACCAAATACTTAAAACCAGTTATCATCACAAACTGAGAACAAGAATGAAATCCAACTACTTGCAACTTTCTAAAGTCAAGTGCCCCTAACTCAAACATAAAAACCTCCTGACTCTCATACAAGGAACACGATCATAAAATTGGAACCCAACTCGGTATAAACCAATCACTAGTTCAAACACAAGAAAATCATAGCAGAAGTCAACCCACTATCCACTCACGGGGATCAAACATACACGATCTTATCAATTGAATAAGACTAGAAATGAATCATATGACTGGGCATCTAAATTCCTTTGGAATACCACAACCTCGATCCACCACTAAAGGAGCACTTCCGCCTACCAGAATATTTATATGCCTAAGGGTACAAAGACTAACAACAAACAATCAAAATCGAGGGAACCCTAGAGATAATACCTAACCCCATCTAAACTTGACATGGGTGAAGGATAAGGATAAGGATAGAAAATAGAAAGAGCAAGCCATTTACTCATAGAGTTACTCATTTTGGTTCTCTAGAACCAACTGATGGAAGTCACGGATAGCGCGAGCTGCAATTTAAAGCTATCGAATTGCTCGTGGTTGGGAAATATCACCATAGGATAATAAGGCACCTTCCTGCAATAATAAAGAAACTGCAGACCCGCAATGCTAATAAGAACCTCTGAGGGACTAAATGTCTGCCTGAATATAGGACAAATATCGATTGGCAAGGTTCTAAGGATCCCTAATAACCTATCCAAATATAGCGATCATGGATATGGTATAATCATAGTAGAACTATCTTATATCAAGGGAGAATAAGGTAACCTACCCATGCCCGAAAAAATCACTAAGGCTACCTATCAACAGAAGGTCCAACTTTGCTATCTCACAACTTCTACATGCCAAACTAGTCAAACATCTCAAATCCCTCACTAGGATCCACCGCTAATAGTTCCCTCTTCATACACCGAAAAAGGACCCTATGCACAAAATCCACCACTCAGGGTAGGATAAGGTGAGGGTGCTCAAATCTCAGCTAGGATATAGAAAGGCCAGATAAAAAAATAAACTCAGTACCTGAACCATAGGTCCATAACCTAACTAGTAATCATAGGCACACCATAGGATAACATACAAGACTCAGCTCGCCAACCGAAATCACAACCAAGGTGCCACTAAAGAATTAGCTAAAAGAGGTCCACAATATTAATGGCTAACGGTATGGCCTAAACCTAGTCCATGATACAAAATCAACAAAGATAATGTAACTCAATCTAGCATCGATAAAACAAGTAAGAAATAAGTCAGCATCGCACCTAGGTCAATACAAGTTAACTAGGCTGGGAGTAAAATAGAACCGTGTCGTAAACAGAGCTTGAAGGTATATCTCATAAAACACCTTACTCATGACCAAAAATCGAAGGATGGAGAACCCTTGGAAAAGTATGCCAACCAGCCTGACTAACTCACCCAAAACTAGGGCATTCCTGGGCAGAATAACCAATCCTACCATAGGAAAAACATGAACTACCAAGACTATCACCCATTCCAACTAACTGCTGATACAAGGCTGCAACCAATGCTAATTGAATGGACCTACACCGAGGGCACTCTCTAGAATAATGGCCTGGATATCTACACTCATAACAACCACCCATACTGAAACTTACAAAGTCATCTTTTTGAAGATCGAAGAAATTCCCCCGCTTTAATAAAATCTTTTAATCGACTTTTGTCCTTTTAATTGACAAAGACCCATCACTCCTTTTAATTGACAAAGACCCATTGATGAAGTCCCAGTTCTATGATATGATAAGATAAGATGGTCTCTTCCTTGATCGACACCACTAACTGAGCCCTTATGGCCACCATGGTCTTGAATCCCAATAGATATGCCCCTAACGGGCTAGCTACTTTGACTGACATCCACTGATGGTGAGGAAATCTGAACTGGTCTATGAGACTGTTCCTAATACTTCTGTCGAGGCCTATGCCTATCCTACCTATGCTGACAACTCCTAGCTGACAGAGAACCATTACCAATGCCCTGAAGGTGCTGAATACTACAAATACGCTAGCCTCTTTCGCCTATAAAGGTAGAGTCTTAATAAACTGACTGCTCGGACCCAATTGAGTTCACTGCTGTAACCTTTCTCTATCATACTGTCTAGTCACAGGACGGGTATCACTGGACATATCTTGAAAACTAAAAGGAAAGGCTGAAAAAATTAGACCTGAACTCTAGTTACTTAACCCAAGATGCTATGACAATAGGTCCCCGGGAAGAGAAAAATCTATGGCCTCATGTCAAAACTCACCACATATGAAGGAACCCATGATGTTAATCACCACACTTCCCTTATATAGAATACCATGAACCCTCACCTGCTGATGGGCTCTATGTTTACTAATCCCATAGGTCTCATGAAAGGCCTTATCTAAGGTCAACAATTGTCTTAAAATATGCCTGAGGGTGTTTCCCGTTGCTACCAACCATTCTTTCACCAAATAGAGTGGCAAGACTAATCCTCTAAATAAACCCAACACTCTACTATACTTGGTAGGGTAGGGAAAAATGGTATACCTGGCCTCTTCGTAAAATGTAGATGCATAGTCCCAAATATTCAAATACCCTAATGATATCTAAAAAACTCATCCCCATATGATGCTTTCATCGAGGCACCCCTTAGCATATTTATATGAATCATGGTTTCATAATGGAAGTGTAATAGTAACTCTTGTTGGATCCTGAGTGGCTCCCAAACCCTTTATTTGATGATATAGTCTCATGACTCTCTATTCTGAATCTCTAGAAATTAGCACAGGAACCTCATTGAGAAACACGGAGGTCCTCTTCCTAGTCATTTGCAAGGACTAGAGCTGAATAAGGTGATACGAAACCCAATTGAACATACAACACACGTAAGGAGTCAAGAAGGGAGAGTTTTTCCTAAATAATTCTATGTAGCCTCCTGAAGATAGGGTACAAATATGGAAGAACCGATTTGTGGGACTCTACCAAGTCACTTACTCCTACAGCCAGAGACACTGGTGGACCTAGGGCATTGATACCACTATGTCGCGATCCAAAAATCAGGTTTTCATGGCATATACATCTCACCTATAGACTAGACTAACTCTGGCCTAGAGTATGTAGCAGTGGGACAATACTAAGAACCTATAAGAATAGGGAAAAGAGATGAAGAGAAAAAGTAGAAGTAGAACACAAAAATACACAACTAAATATAATCACCAGAACTTGGTATCATGGCTATAGAGCATCTTAATATATAGAGAGCGAAAGATACAAGTATAACTTACAACACAAAAAAACTAAAAAATATCTATCCATACTCCAAGTAGAACTGATGTAGAGATAGAAGAAAGACTGGCCAACATGAATGCCAACTACTCACCATATCTCCTGAATAACACCAAGCTAGTCCGTACGATCTCGTTCGTCCTAATGAATCGTATTAAGACCTGCATCAGAAAAAGATGCAGAACTATAGCATGAGTACCAAAAATAATGGGTACCCAATAGTCATCATAGACCGACCGAAAAAGTAAGAACAAGCAAGGTAAAGGGAGATTAGAAGTAAACTAGGGCACTAGCACATAATGCACAGTAGGAATGACAACTACAGTAATAGCTCGTGGGTGCAGTGAAGGGTCAACTATATGTGTGTACAATATTAACTAACAAGTATGAAAGAAAGCCACTAACTAGGTATAACACATAGAGCCGATCCATAAACATATAATGATCAAACGTGACATGTACTTAGAGCTCCAACGTGTCCAACACAAGTAAGGACTAAGATAGAGAGAGAGAGAGAGAGAGAAACACATGGGATGTAAGCACTGAATGTAATAGAAACTAAGGCAAGGAAAGTAATCAATAACACAAAAGAGTAGCAAACAAGCCTAGATAGAAACCATCACATAAGCATATAATTGACATAACATAACTCCACTGTGAGTCATGAGGAGTGCAACCAAGCTCGAAGTATGCAATGAAAAGGGGTGGTAAAAAGTGATTGGTTCATGTACGCACCCTCAATGGTACATGAATCTGTCAGGATCAGACCCACAAAAGCTTCCCAATTATACTTACCCCTCCTACTCTAATATATACCTCTCCCATGCTGTACCTCCTACCTAGTAGTAACATCTCAGGTATAGCCACCTAGTGTTAGAGGGTTCGAGGAGTGATATAGTCCCATGTACAAAATCCTCATAAAAAGCTAATCAGTGACATAGTCACAAGGCCTAAAGGACAAAAATCGGGCTTAGCCCATATATCATATCTCAGTGGAAACTCAAGTCCATCCATGTTGGAAAAAATCCAAATCTCAGTAAGAACTAACTGTTGCCATGTAGGCTATCCAAAAATCACAGTAATAGTGAGAAAATACCCTTAGGTGGTATGGAAAAATAGGTCCATACTACTTATGAGCATAGTCATAGAAGATATAAATATATATAAGAAATCAACTTTCGATCATTACTTCTGTGTAAATCAAGTTACCTTTTAAAATGTTTAATGTATGCTCGTCACACAGAAACAATTCAATAGACTAAACTGGTCTAAGACTATTTACTGAAATTTATAGGATGGCTTCCAATATCTAGTCACAAGGTACTTCCTTTCCTAGCCCTACTACGGTCCTGAGAGATGAGTAATTGCACCAAAGATGCCACAACTGACCAGAGGGAGCCCGTAAAGGACCAAGTACACACCCATATAGGGGAAAACATGGAGCTATCACAGCTTAGTCCAATACAACTTACTCTTCCAGGCTCACACTAAGCTATGACACAATATTAGCACACATGGCTGCTAACTATCCAGAAGGTCGTATCCGACTATCTATTACCAAGAGTCCACACATGCCCTAATCATATACAACACCTTAGGTAGAACACAAATAATTAGTATACCTAGATCAGCTCTAAAGCCACCATCCTAAACTAGGGGATAACTCTAAGCTCTAACAACTAGTATAATCCCCTTCCCAACCTCACTACATTTCAGAGTCAGTGTATAAATGATACGCATCAAAGGTTATACTTCTTCCCCAACTATACTATGTTCCAAATTCGGTGTTGAACATGCGGGTAGGGAAATATAGCCCCAGCTAAGTAACCAATATACAAGACAGCTAAGTCGGCTATTGGTAAGAACAATAAGCATATCGAGGCCCGAATTGTACCCATCCCCAAGCTTTCACTTTCCCATACATATGCTATACTAATACCTAGTCTAAAAAATATATATCGTAGCCTACCTAATGCCAGTGAAAACCTTAAACGTTGTGCTAGAATAAGTAAAATCTCGAATAATCTTGGCACTACATGAATCTAAACATATTTCATGAGTCAAGAGGTGTAAAACAAGATCTGCATTGCTATCAAAGTAGCAGGGTCAGAATCCAGCTAAAAATGGGTTCATAAACCTTAATAGATCGAAAATAAAAAATTTAATACCAACACGTAGAGCATAATTCATACATCGTATGGTATAAAAAAGGGCTTAAATACATGGTATAAAACAATTACTGTGTAGAATCTATCATAGGACTACGAGGATATGAATTCACAAATTAGAAACTCAAAAACACCTCTTCAATACACTATTTTTGCATTGAAAAATGAGAAAACTGCTAAAACTTTCATCCAAAAATGAAGAAAGAAAAATATCTATAGGCATGCCAGATCTTCTATGAGATCGCAGAGAAGGCCCATGCGATCTTGACCCCTGCGTTCCTTAGCCTTAGTGATCTCGACCCACTGACACGTGATCACGGTGCATCTTGAACCTGGCTTACACGATGGCGGCCCACTGCCACGATTGTGATGACCAAAGAGCCAGGGCTATTCGATTGCCGCCAAGACCACGCGATCTTGATGCTTTGGCCCCCAGCCATCCTCGAATTAATGATTGAGTCTCAGAATGGAAACAGAGTCTGATTTCAATAATCCATATATTGAAAATTTATGTAATCGATATTCTAGACTCAACGGGATTGGCAAAAAAGATATTTAGGGTCATATAAGCTGAGTAAGTCCGGAGAGACAATATTTAGAGAAATTTAAACTATATTCAGGGTCATATAAGCTGAGTAAGTCTTGGAGTGACAACAGTTAGAGAAATTTAAATCATAAAATTGCCAGGAAAAAAACCTACCGATCCCAGTAAGTCACAAACGACCTGGAAAAGTTAAAAGATTGCTCTAAGGGTAGAAAATTGCAAAAATTATAGAAATGGCTCCGAGGGCTAACACATTTATCCAATGTTTTAACTACTCAAATACATGTTAAAACATATTGTAAAATGAATAAGGTCTCTATGATAAGTAATTCTGAAAATGTTTCTACAAATTCATTTATTTCAGGGTCAAGTTTGTTATTTATGAAAATTTCCTTATAATGTTCGCTAATTCACCAAACTTCATTGGATACATGGATTGGGCCCAACTGATTGGCCCATTTGAAGTAGAAACCGAATAACTTTATCTTCTTTTAATTTTATTGACCATTGTAATTTTATATGTAAATGTAATTCTCCATACTTCATTTAAGCTAAAAAATGAAGAATAAGACTTAATAGGCTGAAAGATGTTCCTAGGTGACAAAAAGAGAGGTCCACACGTAGTGGAAAGAAGCATCATGAGTCGTGATCCTAGCTTGTACTGCATTGCCTACGCTTTTTAAGTTCTGGATTATTTCCACGAGTCTGGTTCACGAACTGTAGGGTAAGAGTGTACAGGTCGTGCTTTGTATTCGTATTATTGAAGACTATATTAATTTTTCTTTGTCCCATTTACACAAATCCACCCCATGACTCGTGGTATTGAGTCATGAAACTAGTGGTCCTTTCTAGTGATCAAGTCTCACTTCATGACCCAGAAGGAGTGCACTTTATGAGTCATGAAGTGTCACTCCACAAGTCACGGAGTGATGCTCGATAATTTTCCCTGTGTTTTTTATGAAGGTTAGTTTGGTCAAATCCTTTTTTTATTGGCTTAAACCCATGATGTTTTGGACTTATACATGATGAGATATAAACCACAAACCCTAAATTTCATTCATTCTACACCTAAAAAAAATTAAAGAAAGGTTTTTCTGCAAATTCCTCAACAAACAAAAACAAGGGTTCAGTTGAAGTAACCAAAGAGACCTCTTTTCCATTGAATTCCTTCATCGAAGTGCTCCTAATCAGGTACGCGGGCTATGAACAAGGACTCCTTTCATCCTTATGTCCAAAAATTCTTTTCAAAATAAGGTTTTGAAGATGTAGAGGTATACTGGGGTTCTTACTTAATTCTATAAATTAATATTTCCTGATTTGATGATTTACTTGCTGTTTCTGAGTTATAATTGTAGAGTTTACATGATTTTTAATTAATTATGAAATTCATGATTTAATATTTTTTTGCAATTGAAGTAATGACACGAAAGAGTTTTGAAGCATGAGTTCATTGATGATTTTGAGGTTTACTCCTAAAACTCGAATTGAGCATTGAAGTGTCATATTTATTTGATTTTTTACTTGATTTTGAGTATAAATGTGAAGCATGTAGAAATTTACTATTTTGGAAAATTGAAAGTTTGATGATGATTTTATGCTTAAATTGATAAGTTGAGAAGCATGAATTCAATGAAGAGTCGAATTGACTGAATTTATCTAATGTGTGGTAAGGATTGACTGTTATAGCTTGATTAGTGGATTTTTGCGACTTTGAGTTCCATTAATCATGAGAAGTGAAAGAGAATCTTAATAAAGTGAATGTTTTTATGGGAGTATTAGCACCGGGGGTGGGGGGTAGGGGAGAGAAGGTCCCGATACCCATTGACCTGTGTAGGCAACGTAGGGTGTTATTTTAGTACCGCTAAGTTGTACATAGTATATCTAGTTGATCCACTAGAAAAGATATGTCCCTTCCCATGGAGGGGTATAGGTATCCCTATACACAAGGTAAATTGTAAATTCATAGATATGCTTTGAGGTATCTCGATTATAGAAACTCCTAAATAAAGTATAAAAATTAAATGTTTTGGTAAAAAGGAAGAGAAAGTATGTTTTTAACTAAGTCTTTATATTTTGATAAGAACTGAAGAGGTTTACTTGAGGAATAGGCTTTTCAACTTTTTCATTATAAATTGTTAAATCACTTATTTGAGTTAGAGATGAAGTTGAGATTAACAGTTCATGCATTGCATAGTGATAACGCTCAAGTACATTCTGAAACCAATCTAAAAGTATACACGGTTATTTTCAAAATATATTTATCCAACTTCTGAGTCAGGGTCGAATCCATAGGAAACAATGTGAAGGCAATCATGGGAAACTAAAGCACAACTACTAAGACTCAAATGGTATAGTAGGGAATGAGGGGGGGGGGGGGGTTAAAAGTATGAAAAGGTGTCAAAAAAATAAAAGTGTCACAAAAAAAAAGGTTTGCT
>JBDJHY010201969.1:0-11596 GCA_039654485.1 Withania somnifera | reverse complement strand
CGGGTCTTGGTTTTGTTATGTAAACTTATTTTCTTAGCTATTCTTCTACTTTACTTTAGTAGTCCTCCGCTTCGGCTAAGAACTATGGGGTTTGGTTCTCCTACTGGTGGATAGTAGGTGCCATCATGACTTCGAGAAATCGGGTCATGACATAACCACACCCTAAACACACATCCAAACCCACATGAAACTGAACTATATGGTTCTTACCACACAAATAAAAGAGGGGTAAGTACATCCTCTAGTCACACTACCCCGTGAAGCTATTTGAACTTTCCTTCCCTATTAATTTTGAGGCTATCTAAAATTTCTATGAAGGAGCACTGAAAGAAGTAGGGGCTCATCCCCTGGAAGTCTAATTCTACCACTTATAACAACCTCGTGAATTAGGTTGGCTGAACTCAGAATGTCTAGTCTTGGTCTTCTTACTATTATGACTCTCTTACGATATAGCCTTATCTTTCACAATCTGCTCTAATAGGCCATCAACATGTCGATGTCCATATCACTACTCAAAATAACTATTCTTCATGCCTAGATCAAATGAAGGAAGAGGTTTTACACGAACATATCCATACCATTTTGCATATCTACAACCATATTCGAATCATACTTCAAGAGATTATAAACTTTATTTGTACCCAGATATCGTCATAGATCCCTGATCTAGACATAAAAACTCCCTCTCTCTTGTTTCTTATCCCGAGGAAAGAATATACTCATAAATACCTCCCCAACCTCATACCTATAGGGAGGAGATGCTCCTACCCATTTGTTCTTCCTCCATAATTCACACCAAGACCTAGAACTAACCTTTAAATAAAATCCTACTTAATCAACCCTATCCACATCTAAAACTGTCATCATATGAACCTCATCCACAAAATTCTTCGAATTTTCCCCCACCTTCAAACTATGGAATTTCGAAGGACCCATCTTAAGGAACTCCCTAACTCTCACCACCTCAGCATCAGGAGCTATTAGATGAACTACTGTAACATAGACTGGTTACTGAGCCTGTGCAACTACTATTTAAGCAAGTAGATGCTTCATATTTTTTAACTCAACATTTATGATATTGTTTGACTGCTGAGGCTCAGGAGCTGGTGGAGCCTTGTTTTTCTTATTCTGTCCTATGGCATGGCTGTTGGTTTTCTACATGGATGCATGATCTAAAATAAGTAAAGCATGAGTCAAAATAAAAATTTTCTATAATTAAACTCCAAAGCATGAAAAAGAACATGGACAAAGGGAATTATTTTCCTACATGCTTAGCAGCCTCTCAGTTATAAGCATATTGTAGTTCATACCCATAACTAAGAATTTTCCTAATATTGACTTTCAAACACTCTAGCAAACTTAAAACGTAAGTTTAGATACCATGTTTTTTGAGCTCCGGACACAACAAGGCATCCTCAACCACAAAATATCTTTGAATGAACCCTTAGCTCATACCTAGGTATATCACTCATTTGGCTCATACCTAGGTCTATCACTCATACTCAACAAAAGTATTATCATAATAACAGTAATATAATGTATAGAATTGTGGATCTCACATCTCAGTCAATAATGTAATGCCAAATAAAAGAAAAACAAAATCAACTAATACTCAAATATCTTAAAGAAATTACCAGCTAAATAATAATAATAACATGCTAGGATAATTCCCCTAGCTGACCATAAAATTAAATGAAATACTGATTCAAGAGTATTAGATCTAAACTATAATAAAAGGATAAACTCCTCAATTTCCAGATCAAATGGGAACTCACCATTTCACTTCTAATTTGAATGCAAACCAAGTCAACCACGAATGTAGCATAGGTTGGTCAAATCTACGTAAGGTAAAATGTGCAGCAAGAGTATGTGGTTAGTACATAAAATGTACTGAGTACACATGAGGTAACAATAGCAGGATATAAACAATGAGATAGTACATGGCTATGAAATGCATAAGCAAAATAATGCTAACCTCAACTGTCAACTATTGAACTCAATTAAGCAATAATATGCAATGTGAAAATATTCATCAAAAAGCTGATGTTTTAAGAATAACAAACAATCTACAAGAATCATGTATGCTCATATGTTTTTAACAATGAAAGTAGTCTTAGTTAAAAACCTTCCTTTAGTACTTAACACTTTTGACTGACTCTTAGCTCACTCTGCTGACTTTGCTAACTCTAAGGACTTTCTTAACCTTACTAACTTTGTTGACCTTGGGAGGTTCTATAACTGACATTCCCCATGTATAAAGCAACGGAGATAAACATTCACCATGCTGGTAGGTCATTATAAAACCTTGCACGGTAAAGGGTACTATACACTAACAAAAATATAACAATGCACTCATTTGTCCAATCATGACTTCCTATGTTTACCTATATAGGTTTTGGGTAAGAGTTGTTCATCCAAATCCTCACAGTGCTAGTACTACTCCTAAAACTGACCATGTAGTAGTTACTTGTCATTTAAAGCCGACTTAGCCACAAAGGGGCCAATGAAATAATAATTGATCAACTAACTTTGTCTTTCTGTTTATCTCATTCTCATACTTTATGCTAAATAGAACTATGTTTTAGGACATTGATTTAAAATCCAAATCATCAATTTTTTAATTTATGAGGAGTGATAATGATCATAACAACAAGTTCTAACCTCTCAACTGACAAACTTGAATCTTGACTTTACTTTAGAAGTTTGAGTGACTTATGAAAATTATAATAAAATCATTAAAATTCTAATTTCATACTACTCTACCATGAACACATACCCTAATAATGACATTATCATAGAGCATTACAACGAAAAAGTTTTCAACATCAATAAGAAACTCGGGATTTTCCCCTAGGGTTTCTATGTTATCATCATGAATAAAAATTTGGGGGATTTGGGCACAAGGGTGAAAGAATCCCTTGATTATAACCACATACCTAATTTAGAGAGATTCCTATGGATGGAATTGATGAAATATTTCTTCTTTAGATCCCCTTACTGAAACCTTTGCCTTGAAACTTTGAGAGAAACTTCATAGTTAACGTCAATGACTGCTATCTTATTTGGAAATAAATAGAGTACGCTATAAAGAATTAGTTAATCAGTTGTACATTAGGGAGAAAAATACTCATTAATTTTATTAATTTAAAGAGTCATCTCATTTTTAGTTATATGTTTCGATTAAATTTTGATGAACTTCTTTTCACTTTCAGTAATTCATGGAAGTATAATGAAAATAGTTTGCAAGTGCCAAATTGAATTGATTAGTCATGAAGGAATAAGGTATAGGTCTACAAGTCCATTAAGATGCCTCAACTGGATACATCACTACACTTCCACTTGACATTTGTTTGATTTTCTTATGTATGAGGAATGATGATAAATGTGAAACAAAAGGGTTTGGGGTTTTTATACCCTCTATTAAGAAGCATGATGACATGATATATACCAATTAATAGGTGGTAATTAACTAAAACACCCCTGGGAAAACAAACTTAAAAACCAATTGGGCAAGTTTCATGATTGGGTTGATGAACTATCAACCCAGTGGACGGTCTATCAACCATCCCTGAACTTGATTCTTATTGGAACATCTTGAAAGAACCTTTCATGGTTTTTCTTCCTATTTTAGATAAATTTTTAAAAGCTTATATATAAATCACAAAATAAAAGATGGACTGTCAAACTCGTTTACGATCTGTTGAGTGCTTTGTCAAAAGTGGGATTTGACTTGGAAAATTTTAAAAAATGGGATGATTTCTACGGGACACTCTATGGTCCTCCAACCCAAATGATGGACCATAAAGTGGTCCACTAAAACTTCCTAATTCAACACCCTTCACTAGAATGATTTGATGGATGGGTTCTATGATCCATCAACACATTTAATGGTCTGTGGATATGTCCGCAAAACCTAAACCAATTCATGTTTCAGTAAAATCTTACATAGTTTTTTTAGATTATATAACCTCTAGTATAAATTTTAAGGTTTTATAGATACCCTTACTAAAGATGATATGGCCTAATAATGCAAATCAACTTAACCAAAATTCACACTTGGAGAATTTTTCATAAAGCTAACAGTCTCTAAGAGTCTGAAGGACAAATATAAGATAGTATAATTCTCTTCCTCACTTATAGAGTAAACTAGAATATCATTAATAAAAATAATTACAAGGAAGTCCAAATATAGCTTTATCACCCTGTTCATGGAGGTTACAGGAGCATTAGTCAAATTGAAAGGGATGACCACAAACTCAATGTTGCTATAAGGAGTTTTGAAAGTTGACTTAGGAATATCACCCTCCATAAACCTAAAGCTGATAGAACAAGTCATCGATACTTGGGATAGGATATTTATTCTTTATTGATACATCGTTCAACTGATGGTAATATTTACAAATCCTAAGAGAACCATCCATATTTCATACGAATAAGATAGAGGTACCCCAGGGAGACATAATGGATTGGATAAACCCCTTATCTAGGAGGTCTGCTAGTTGATCCGTAAGCTCTCTAAGCTCTACAGGACCCATTATATAGCAGGATAGAAATAGATTGAGTGTTTGGAATGAGGTATATTCAGAAGTCTATCTATATCTCTCTATCTATCTATATCTCTCTATCTCTAGAGGTATTTTGAGTAGATCCACTAGGAAGACATTGAGAAACTCTTAGACAATAAGAACTAAAAGAATATACAGAGTCTCATATTTAGGGTTCTTATCTCGGACTATGTTGTAGATATACCCCTTAGAGATTATATTTTGGGACTTTAAGTAAGAAACGAATCTACCTTTATGAACATCTGCATCACCATTCCACTCAAGAACTGTCTCGGCAGGAAACTAAAAATAGAGAACTTTAATCCTCTAGTCAATTATGGTATAGTGTAATGTCCCTTGAGGATATTTTCAAGATATTTTGGATTCCTTTGTGTTTAGAGAGTCTTGGTAGGTGCCCCAGGTCATTTTTGAATTATTGAGACTAATATTTTGGCTCCTTAGTAGTTTTATAGCTTGATTTCTTTATCTTTATAGATTTTTCAAGCCTTTCTCAGCTTATACAATCTCAGATCACCATTTTTTCAGTTCCTTTGACTATGGAATATAAATTATATAAAGAAAAATATGGATAGTCGAAACCAAACTCTATTTCCATTTTGAGCCTCAATTATTTGAGGCTGGCTGGGTACAAAGCATTGCGAACATGAGGCTGAGTGTCGCAATGCAAAGGGAAAAGTGACCCAGGGATATGATTGCGTGGCCAGGATCTTGATCACGGTGCACCATCTAGAACCCCTATATATATTTCTTTCTTCTTTATTTTGGCAAAAATTTCCCTAACTTCCTTAATTTTCCTCTATAGATGAGCTTATAAACCGATAGTCACGGGTTTATTTTGTGGTTTTAATACATGGAATTGTGTTCTTGAGATTTTACGATCATTTATGTAGGGTAATTTCTTAGTTTATATTTAGTTATAAAGTTTTCTATATAACATAAACTTTCTGCAATTGTTTATTCATTTTCAACAGTCAATTTAAGCCTAATTTCTTACCATATGATCTATTAGTTAAGCCCTACGTGTTGATAAAAGTATTCTATTATTTCAAGCTACAAGGGTTTACTAACCCAATTTTAGTTTGGATTTTGACCCCACCATTTATATAGAAATATCGTTCTTGTTTTACTCTTTTTTTGATACGTGGGTTGTGTTTTGGCAACCTGTGCGAGATTTCAAGCTTTTCTCATAATTCTTCAGATATTCTAGCATGTTTTTTAGGTTAGCATCGGAATCCAGGAAGTCTACTTCTTACTTTTTTCAAATTGGGTATTTAGTATTTTATATGCTTGGTAAATTTCCATCTCGGGATTGGGTTACTAGTTTGGAGCCCCACATAATTGTTGTCTTGGCCTATGGCCTATCTTTCTAGCCTTATTGTTTATTATATATCCCTAGGTCTACGAGACCTTACCTGTGTGTTGCACATTATCTTTGGAACATAGTTGAGGTTGGGGGGACTGGGATTAAACTAGCGTTAAATCTTAGTAGTTATCCCCTAGTTTATATTGGTCACTTTAGAGCCGATTTAGGAAGGATAATTTTTCTATGCTCTATACAAATATTGTATGTGATTAGTATGTGTGTGTTTTCTATGATATAGATAGCCAAATATGGTTTTGCTATATAGTTAGTGACCCTCTGTGATGGTACCCTAGCCCGATGCGAGCCTATGAGCGAGTTGTCATATCTTGAGTTGTGATAGCTTCATGGCATCCCTTTTGTGTATTTATCCCCTATCGGGCATCCTCAAGGTAGTTGTGGAATATTGGGTAAATTACTCCTGGCTTGGAACCATAGTTGGGCTAAGAGAGGGTGTACCTCGTGACTAGGTCTTGGCAGCCATTCTATGAATTCTAGTTAATTCCCTTAGACCATTTTATCATGTTGGTTAATTCTATGAAGTGATAATATATTAATATTATTAAAAGGTTACTTGGTTTTGACAGAATAATAACCAAAACTGATTTTGTATGCATTATATTTATACTTTTTGTGACTGTACTCATGAGCAGTATGGAGCTACTTTCTCACATTATTTGAGCCTATTTTCTTACTATTATTGAGTTTTATATATACTGCACTATATTGGATTTTACTGTGATTTAAATTAGCCACACGGCTTGACATGAGTTTTTTTCTAAGATATGAGATACGGGTTGAGCTCGAGTTTTGGCATTTCTGCCTTAATAACTAAGCCAGTAGTTGGCCTTTTATCACATTTTGTGAGTACATGAGCCAGGGCACTTCTTTGACGATTCGACAATCTTATATGATGATTTTCTACATGGGATTAAATCCCTCCACGGACCTTTTGACACTGGGTGGCTATGCCTAGGGTACTACTATCAGGTATGAGCTTCAACCTGGGGTGTATAGGAGGAGAAGTGGTACATGGAGGAAGCCATCCGTGAGTCCTTCCTACCAAGATTACACATTGGGGAAGGTGTATATGGGCACTATTTACTTTTAACCACCCTTGTGCATTACATTCGTCGTGCTTGGTTGCACTCTTTGGGCTTATGGCGGGAGGCCTGTTGGGTTACTTATATGCTGATATGCTTTGTTTCAAGCTAGACTTGTTATGGTTACCTTCCTTACTTTACTTGCGATTGAATTATTTCATTACTTGACTGATATCCTCTGTGTGGCTTTTTCTTGTGGTGGTTACATTTGAGCTCCAAGATCATGTCGCGTTGTTCATGGTTTATCTATAAGTTAGGCCTTTTTTTCATACACTTATAGGTGACCTTTAATCGCACATACTAGTTACTACTGCAGTTACCCCTTTTCTATTAGTTTATTATGTGTTATTGCCCTATTCCCTTATGATTGCTTTATACATTACTTATGCTTACTTTTTCCCGATCGGACTATGATGCCTACTAGGTACCCATTTTTTTAGTAGTCAGTCTACACTTCTACATCTTTTTGTGATATAGATCTTGGTATAAGATAGCAGAGTGGACGCGATCATGTGAGCTAGTTTGGTGTTATTCCAGGAGATACGATGAGCAGTCGATGTTAATGCTGGCTGGTCTTCCTTTTGTTATTAAAGTTGTTCTAGTTGGAGTCTAGATAGATATTTTTTAGTTTTGTTCATTGTGGGTTGTATCTTTTAATATTCTATATATATGCTTGACATCCACGACACCAGGTCTTTTGGGGATTTACTTTATGTTATGTATTTTTTCTATTTCTTATACTTTTTTCTTTTTTCCTTATCTTTTCTTCTAACACTTGATACTGGACCATTACTACTTGCTCTGGGCAGGTGTTAGGATTATCTATAAGTAGGATGTAAACTCTATCACAACTAATTTTTTAGTTATGATAGAGTGGTATCATAGCTCTAGATCTGCTAGTGTCTCTTTATGTTGGAGCAAGTATCTAGTAGAGTCCTACAAATCAGTATGTAGACATCCTTATCCTATCTTCTGGAGACTACGGGGCACTCTTTAGGAAAACTCTGATTTCTTGACTCCCTCTAGTCTGGGATGGATCATTACCCATGGGTTGCCCCCTTCTCAGGGATCTTTTGTCATACAAGCTTGGGTTGAGTAGCCAGAGTTCAGATCAGGCTCATTTGATTTTTCCTTTGAGTTCTCAGAATGTTTCTAGTGATACTCGATGTATGAACAAATAGTATGATAGACAGCGATTTTAGTAGCATACCTGGTTAGGTCATTCTAGTTTTCCTATTTAGACCTTATCTCAGTTAATCGACAGAGGCTAGGGTACATAAAGAAGTCATTCATCAGGAACGTTCTTCGGGTTCATAGGGTAGTGGTGGCTAGAGTGTTTCATTAGTGGTCCAAGTTGGACTATAGCTTGGGATTTTTATGAGTGTGGTGAGTTAGGTCATTGGGTTAGAAAGTGTCTACAATGTTGGATCGTTCAGTTGGTAGTGGTTCTTAACCCTACTCCAGTTGTTAGTTAGAGCAGTAGTACCCATGGTAGTTCATGTTTTTCCTATGGAGAAATCGGTTACTAGGATAGGGAGTGCCCCAGTTGTGGATACCTTAGTTAGTTTGGTCAGTAGAGTTTTCTAGTAGTTTCCTGTCCTTTGGATTGTGATGTGTTTTACGGTGTTTTGGGTGAGCTACCTTTGAGCTTTAATTATGAAACAATTTTATTCTATTCCATGCTTAGTTGGCTTAAGCTGACTTGGATGTGACTCTAATTTGGTTTTTATTAACTTTATTTGTTCCAGCTTAAGAGGATTTACCTTTGTTCTTATTGTGTCGTAAAGTTTGTTTAGTCCTTGATTTTATCCCTCGGTTGTTCGTGGCTCTCGATTATGTGGTTTCTTAATGAAACCTGGGTTTTGATTCTTATTAGATGAGTTGAGTCTTGTCTATTAACCCTGGGGGATTCCTGTGATTCCTAACTATTTTGTGGTTCATATGATCCCAAGGTTGAGTTCTCTTCGCTTACGTAATCCTTACTATATTTTTAACTGGGATTTAAGAGCCCTTCTCTCCTCTTACCCTAAGTGGTTGATATTGTTCATAGTATTCATTTGGATCCCCGTGTGTGAGCAGGAAACTTTATAGTGGTGGTTTTGGATTATCGGGCTAGTTTAGCCTATAGGTGTCACAGGATAGTGGTGTTAAGCCATATGTTGATATGTGGATTTGGTAATATGGTCGATCATGTACATGTTACCCTATTCTCCATAAATATTGGATCATTGTACCACGACCATACCTTAGTCGTGACCTGTGTACCTCGGTAGGGTGATAGGGGTCTTTAGGCCCTTGCCAATGATATTTGTCTTATGTTCAGGTCAGGCAGTTAGTTCCTCAGGAATTCTTCTTAGCCTTATATGTTTGATTCATTCTTCATTCTTTCAGGCATATGTATTCTTGTCCTATGTTGACATTTCCAGACTGCGAGCTATTCGGTAGCTTTAGTTTGTGATCTACGTTACCCGTCACTTCTATTGGCTTGTCTTTGAAAACCACAGTAGGTAGCTCTTGTGAGTAAATGTCTCTCTCTTTCTGTTTGATTTCCCTCAGTTCTAGATTAGTTGCAGAGAGCTATCTTTATCCTTCGCCCATATCTAGGTTAAATCGTGTATCATCTTTTGCTTCTTAGGTTCCCTCAATCATGTATGCTAGCAGTTATTCTCTATGCTCAAGGGCATATAACTAATCTGGTAAGCAGTGGTGATCTTTTAGTAGTGGATCGAGGCTATGGTACTCCAAAGGATTTTGTACATCAGGTTATGTACTGCATTTTCAGTCTCAGTCAGTTTATGTGATCATGCAGGATTAGTCTTTGTAAGTATATACTGATCGGTTCCTACTAAGGTTTGTTGTGTTGGGACTAGTGATTGGTTTATATTGGGTTTTTAATTCAGCTTCGTGGATGTGTTTCCCATATGAGAGTCAAGAGGCTCTCAGATTCTTAGCCATGGGCACTTGGCTTTAGGAAGTTATGAATAGTTGGAATTCATCCTTGTCCTCAGTTTTGTAATGACCATTGGCTTCGAATATTTAGCTTTTGGGTAGTGTAGTGACTTGGTATGTTATAGTGCATTTGAAATTTATGGTGATAGTTGAGATTACAGTTGTAACTCGAGGTTATTGATAGTGTATGGGTAGGATGAAAAAGTACCTTGGAATGATCAGTCTTTTAAGTTTCAAATGTCTTTTCCGCTTGATTCTTGGTTAATTTCAATTTGGTGGGTTGATTTTGATGATCAAAATATAGATAGTCATTCTAATTTCTCTCTAGTTCATAAGTATATTGGGTTTGAAGGCAAGGAAAACTCCCATCTGTGGTGCCTGGCACAGTCAGTTGATTGGTATCAACAACCTTTGAATTCTTGAGTTTGTGATGTTATTGATCGGTTGCACCCGTAAGTCTCGTAGTCTTGGGATCTCTCATGCATAGTGATGTTAGGTTGTGATGGTGTGTTATGGTGAGACATTTGTTTTTATGGTTCAAAATTTGGTGACTTTATCCATACTATTCTTTGTGAAGCCCAATGTACCGAATACTCTATATATCTTGGCATAACGAAGATGTACAGAAATTTTTATTGCTAGGTATGTTCGAGAGATTCTTCACTTGCACGGGTTTTCAGTTTATATCATTTTAGACAGAAGCACTCAGTTCACTTACAAATTTTAGAAGATAGTACAGTACTAATTTCCATCCACAGACTAATAGCTAGTTCGAGAAGATCATGTGGGTACTTCAGGATATACTGCGAGCTTATGTCCTCGATTTTGGTGGTAGTTGAGGGTTAAAACTTGGCTTAGTAGAGTCTCATATGATGGCAATTTCTATTCTAGTGTTCAGAGGGCACCATTCAAGGTTTGATATGTTGGCGTTACAAATCATCTATTTGTTAGTATAGTTGTGTCAATGCTTAACCTCAGACTTTGAATTAGATTTGAGATGCTACATAGGGAGTCATATTTATTGGGGATACATTATAAATAGCACACAGTATACAGAGGTATTGTGCAGATTGTAGACTTCGACCTCTTGAGTTAGTGCTGGGGATTTGGTGTTTTGGGGATTCATTGAGCCATATGAGATTATGGAGAAGATTAGTGATGTTGTCTATAGATTAGCACTACCTTCAGAGTTAGTAAGAGTTCACCCTATCTTCCGCGTCTCCATATTGTGTCGTTATGTGCCAAACCCCTTCCGTGTATTTCATCATGTGAGCCTTGTACTCTTATTTGTTCCAGATCTTAAATACTCATTTATTTCTAACTTTTTCAGATGAAAGTTTATTTAGTGTTGGATATTATAATGGACCTCAGGGCTATATTTGTGATTTTCTTAATTCCTCTGTGCTTAAACCGCCTCAGCAGCTTCCCCAAGTCATCTGTTACTTGCAAGCACCGATAGTTCAGCTTCCTGACAATTTTATAGCTTAATTCCTTTATATTTATTGATTTTCTAGGACTTCCTCAACTGATACAATCTCGTATCTCTATTTTTTCTATTCCTTTGAGAGTGGAATATTGATTACACAAAGATTTCATATATGGGTTGTCTAAATCAGACT
>JBDJHY010201941.1:0-11596 GCA_039654485.1 Withania somnifera | reverse complement strand
GTGGAGGTAGGCAAGGCCGAACCACTATAAATCCTTGTGTTCAATTATTTACAGCTTTCTTCATAGCTCCATAAATTTCGCAAAAAGTTTCGAACTTCCAACACACTATTCAACCCCCCCTTCTAGTGTGGTTGCGTACTCTAAAATTCTCCAACAGGGTCTACTTTCTTCAAACTAGATATTTTATAGTATAGTAAGGTAAATTCCAGCTCAGGGATAGGATTACTTATCGGGACCCGACATGCTTATTCTTACGACCTATGAATTACTTAGCTGGCTTTATCTAAGTTACTCACCTGGGGTTATGTTGCCCTGCCCCTATAATATAAGCTAACTCTTAATATAATATGATTAGGGTAGGAATATAACCTTTGATGCGTATCTCTAATACTCTAATTTTGGAACTTAGTGAGGTTTGGGGAGGGAATTATACTAGTGGTTAGAGCTTAGTAGCCATCCCCTGTCTTAGGATGGTGTATTTAGAGATCATCTAGGTAGGATTATTGCATTGTGTTCTACCTAAGGTATTACCTGTGATTAGGTCGTGTATGGACACTTAGCTATAAAAAAATCGGATATGGCTTCGTTGGATAATTAGCAACCTTATGTGATGACATTGTGACCTATCTCAGCGTAAGACTAGGAGTGAGTTGTATTGGACTGATGATATCTCCATGCTTTCCCCTATATGGATGTGTAGCTAGCCCTTAATGGATGCCCTCTGGGAAATTGCGGCATTTTTGGTGCGATTACTCATGGCTCAAAACTGTAGTTGGGTTAGGAGAGGATGTACCTTGTGACTAGGTCTTAGAAGCCAACCAATAAATTTCTTGTTAGAAGTCTTAGACCAGTTTAGTCTATTGATTAGTTTTATACGGCGAGCATGCATTAAAAGTTTTTAAAGGTAACTTGATTTTGACAGAAGTAATAATTGAAAATGGATTTCTTATATATATTTCATCTTCCACGACTGTGTTCTCAAGCAGTATAGAGATATTTTCTCATACCACCTGAGGTTATTTTCTCACCATCACTGTAATTTCTTGATATTTCATACATGGTGGCAATTGGGTCTTACTAAGATTTTGATTTTTTCCTACATGGATGCATTTAAGTTCCATTGAGATATGATATGGTCTGAGCCCGAGTTTTGGCCTTTTGGACCTGATAACTATGATACTAATTGACTTTTTATGAGGATTTTGTACATGAGATTAGATCCCTCCAAGGACACTCTAACATTAGGTGGCTATACCTAAGATGTACTACTAGGTAGGAATTACATCTCGGGAGAGGGGTATACTGGAGTAGGAGGGGTAGGTATACAGGGAAGATTCTGTGGGTTCATTCCTAACAGAGTGATGTACCGAGTAGGGTGCATACATGCACTATTTACTCTTCAACACTTCTTTGCTTTGCATACTTCTATCTTGGTTGCAATCCTTAGGACTTAAGCGGGGGGAAGGATTATTGGGTCAATTATATACTTATGTGATGGTTGGTATCTAGGTTTGTTTTCCACTCTTCTGTATTTTTTATTACTTTCCTAGCCTTACTTACTATGATATTCAATGGTTACATTCCTTGTATTTCTCTTTCTCTATTTTGGTCCTTATTTGTGTTGCTCATGTTTCCAGGTACGTGTCATGTTTGGTCATGATCTGCTTGTGGCCCATGTCTAGTTGTTATACCTTGTTGGTGGCTTTTTTTCATACTTGTTAGCTGATACTTCACATATTGATAGCTTGATAGCTAACCCTTCACTGTACCATGAGCTATTACTGTAGTTGTCCTTCCTGTTGTGTATTATGTGCTAGTGCCCTGTTTACTTCTAATCGCCCTTTACCTTGCTTATGCTTACTTTTTCCAAGTCGGCCTATGATAACTACTAGGTACCCGTTGATTTTTGTAATCATGCTACACTTCTACCTCTTTTCTTAATACAGGTCTTAGTATGAGTTATCAAGATGGACGCAATCGTGTGGAGTAGCTTAGTGTTGTTGAGGAGATACAGTGAGAAGTTGGCGTTTATGCTGGTCGGTCTTCCTTCTGTGTCTACAGTTGTTCTACTTGGAGTCTATATAGCTATGTTGTAGTTTTTTCCTAATTTATGGGTTATATTTTTACATGTTGTGTATATATATATGCTCTACAACCACGATCCAGGTTCTGGGGAGTCATGCTCAATTGTGTATTTTTGTATTCTACTTTTATTTCTTCTCTTCATCTCCTTTCCCTTTTTCTTTTGGTTTCTTGGTACTGGATCACTGCTACTTGCTCTAGGCCAGGGTTAGGCTTGTCTACAGATGAGATGTAGACGCCATCACAACTCGAGTCATGACATAGTTTGAACTCAATTTATCCAAAAGCACAGTTATGATCCACGCTCATATCGTACGAAGTTGTTCAAAAGCTTATAACTTCAACATCGGGATAAAGAATCTTTATGCCTCTATTTTGATATGATAAACATATTGAGATTTTAGACTAATATGTGTTACCTATAGGTACGTGCTAAGCTATAACTCCACTGGAGTTTCTTCCCTTTTTTAGGGATGAGTAATGGTTACTTGATTTCCCTCCTTACATTTGATGCATCATCCAAATTTTGGCATTGATTGAGCTAAAGTGATTTGTCTTTTGCTTAAATCTATGGTACTTTATCTTATTTATTAATGTTCCTCCACTACTAAAGATGAGGGAGTGGAACTAATAAGAGCGCAAATGAAGTTACATCAACTACATTGCAGCAGGTTAAGACCAACCTAAAAATAGTTCTAAATATCCTATTCAAATATGAAATTAAGTATCCTTGTAGATAGAATGAAACTTGGATGAGTTTTTTGATTATGAAGCTTTGTCATTATATACTACCTTTCAAACCTTTGAGATTATACTAGGAAAAGGCAGGAAAAAAAATCTCTTTTCAGTTGTTTGGTTTGCATAGAGATAATTGCATACCAATTTCCTCCTTTATGCCAGCACAATGATAAAACTAGTTATTTGTTCCATGAACTATATAATTTTGGCACAGCTTTTAGGTTTTGTGTTGTACTTATTTAGTAATATATTTGTGGTCTCTCTATAGCTAGTGTATCATGTTTTAATACATGGTCATTTTTCTCGACTCTCTTTTTATATGTTTTATTTATTTCGAGCAGATGAGAGTTTAATATCTGATGATTTCTCTGCATTTGCTCACTTCAAAGAATGATGCCCTCTATTATGATATTATCTATTCATTGTAATGCATTTCGCTAAAACAAATGAGTTCATTTCAAGTTTATTTAACTATATTCACCAATACCATCAGAGAGAAATCTAGAACACAATTTAATGTGTAAATGTTTCCAGGTTCACTTGGGCTGGCACTATGCTGGTCTTACAATAATAATATTGAGGATTGTCCATAAAGAGCTGGAGCTAATAGAATCTTAAGATTCAAAATTGAACTAAAAACATGGAGCCAATGCTGGTAAGTCCTCACTCTATTGTTACAAATTCTGCCAACTTTCTTTTCTTTGTTAGTATGAAAACCTACCAACCTAGGACTTGTAAATGCATTGAAACTTCTCTAGCCTATCAAGGAAAAGTATTTTGGTGTGACTTATACAGATTTATTCCAGCTGGACAGTGCAACCACCATTGAAGTAATTAGTTTGTTTTCTTATTTTGTATTGAAAATAAAATTAGCTCACTCATTAATGTATAATTTATTACTAAAGCTCCTATTTTGTTTCATGTCAATAGCTTCAAATAGTCAGTGTTGGGTACTTACATTTTGGTGTCTTATCTACAGTACTTTTGATTCTCACTTTAGAAACCAACTTTCTCTTATTCCTTTTCTTTTCTTTCTCATTATTTCTCTCTTCATCAGTATGTGTGTTTTCTGCTCTCTATAAAATCTACATATGAGGTAGTTTTCTATATGTAGTTCTTAGAATGTCCTTCCAAAGTTGGAATTTTATTGATGTAGAGGAAAATATTTCTGTATCTTCATACTAAATTTATAAATCAGCAGATCTCTACTACAGAAATATGAGTATCACAGACTGGCTAATGCCACTATTCATGACATGCTAGATAAGTTAGAGGTATCCTGATATATCTTAATATACTTAGTTTAACTTTATTTTTATCTAAATTAGTTAGACTTTCCCGGCAATGAGGTTGTTCATGTTTATTAGTCAGTCTTAAGTTTTTGTGTTTGTTTCCATTGGAGCTCCTTTTTTCCCAAAAGTTTAGTTAGAATCAAGAACTTCTCTTAAGCAAAAAAATTTGTAATTAATTGAATAAGGTTAGAGGAGTGAGCTCATTGTCCATTGAATTATGAGCCTTGTTCTAATTGTCCTCTGGGATTTTGCTGATTAAGTGCATGCATTTAACAAACCTAAAAGAATGATGAACTTTTAGCAATCATGGGCCAAGCCACAAGTTTCATCTTCTTGGGCCATTTAAAAGGTAATAAATTTTTCCTGTTAACCATGGTGTTCGAGTTAATTTACACATACCTTAACTAATCCAATGGAGTACCTATTAATTTCCACCAACACATGTACATGGTAACTATCGTCATTAAGGCTTGAACAGATAAAAAGAAATTACCTAGTGTATGAAAGGTAACAACTAATTTTATATAAAATAGTACCAAGTTCAAAAATAATTTCTATTAATATAAAAACCAAAAATTCTAAACATGAGTATGGATTCTCTTTACCTTTAGTGTCAATAGAGAGCTTATCTCTTGTGCAAGGCCAACTTTCTGAATTTTGACTTGGATTGGCTCTCTGTGGTGTCATTAAACTTGTTACCTACAATGAAATAATTTCATCTATCTGTTAATACGCTAACTTAGTATTTACTCAATCACTTATATTGAATAATTGCCAGTTTGTTTCATCTAGAGAGAAGGGAGAGTTACCCGTCATTCTCTAGTATATCTATTAAACGTGTGAAACCTCCTTAGATAAGTGCAACTTTTCTTTTCTGGAGTACATTAAAATTGAAACCTTTTCTCTATGTGGAAATGTTTTAATACTTCAATGTGTTCGTATGAAATTTACGTCAAATGGTTAGACTATAAACCCTCCTGAGCTTTATAAGAAAACACTCAAAGAAATCCAGTGCCGCTTTTATACAGATCTCCCTGCCCATCCTAAAGAAAAAGTATATGAATTTCTACAACATTAATCATGAAACTAACTCAATGGTTTTGTAAGTTCTCATGTCTAGGTGAACTTGAAAATATTGAGCTTATCTTCTCAGTTGCTTTATGTGCTAAATTATGTGCTCTCCTTCTTGGGATCAGATGCATCAACTGGTTGTCTTTATTAGCATTAGTCACTATAATCCATTCAATGTAAAACTTCCCTGATCATGAGTGTCTTATACTATTTGATGCCATCTATACTAATATTTGTACTTTTATTTTATTATAGAATGATTTGGTGCATGGATGGGGATTGGATTTTCAATTGAGATGATGTGTAGAGGTTATTTTTTTCTAGTTCCTCCAGATACAATTTTTAATTGTGACATAATGGTGGGGAAAGATCCCACCGTGGTAATAGGAGAGTTGCACACTGAAAAACTAGATACAATGGGGAAGTTAGAAAATTATTTCAGCAGCCTTACTTGAGATATAATGCTTTGGAAAAATCTAAATTGTCTTCTCTATGGTTTGTGCAGCCTTGCTCATGAAAATATTGGTTTTGTTGATTCACAGTGGATTGAGAATCAATGTGTTACTTCTATTGGGAATCAGTTCAGTCAATGTTCTTGTCTGGAAAACTACATTGTTTATAAAGTAGGACTCCCTGCTTCGAATTTCCCGAGTTCTTGAGATGATAATGATCAATTGTAGACTATTAATATGGAAAGTACTGTGCAATACCACCAAAATTATAGTGTGTTTGGTATGAAAGAAAGTATTTCTAGTTTTCTTATGTTTTATTGTAGTATATACTTAGAAAAAAGTATTTCTCTTAATTAGTGGAAATGACTTCCCTGTTAACAAAGGAAGTTATTTTCCAAGTTAAGTATGAGAGACGTTAGACACCTGGTGTTTCTCAAAGCTCTGTTGATAAACACACGGCCATGCCAACAAGGGCATGGTGGGATGGTAACAGACAGAACTTGATTTATTTATTTTCTGAAAAATATTTTCAGCTTACCAACCAAACATGAGAAAGTAGTTTTAACATGAGAAAGTAGGAAAACTACTTAATGCTTAGGAAAAATTTACTTCATACAAAATACTCTCAGTGAATGACTAGTAAACTATCAGTGAATGACTAGTACAGAGAGTCACTTGGTCCCCAACTGAGAATCGTACAAGTCCTTCTGTGTTTTTTCATAATCTAAAATGATCCAGACATTTCTTTCTTGATTGGCTAGTACAATTTGCAACTCTTTTCTCTTCATCAAGTTTATATTATTGTTGATGCATCGATCGAATCTCTCACTTCTAGTCAAAACAATATGACCGGATAAAATTGACTTTCCACCCTCATGAAGCATTGGATGTAACCATCGCTAGTCAAGTCTAGTCTTGATAAAATCAAACTACTACTGAGAGAAATTATAATAGACCTCCTCATTGAAAACAAGTTTAAATGTATATATAGTGCTTTGTTGTAGTAGTGGTGAGGGTGACCCACTTAATAGTAAACCATTCCATGGTCCTATATGTGCTGATACACTTATTCCACATTTGATGAGGGCCTATGGATATCCAGTAGGATCAGTGTGAAAAGAGAATTCCTCTGGAGTTAGATCATTTTCATTCTTCCACGTTAACAGGTAGGTCCCATTCCTAGTTTGAAAATTCTTTCCAATCTTCATATAGTGCATATCAGTAGGAAAATAAAAGCTATATCACAAGAAATAGTCTTGGTTTAAATCATTTCAATCTTTTATAACAAGATTACCAGAGCTTATAAATTATGCTATTGGATTTTGGACTGACCGTGAGGTGTTGGTGGACCATTTACATTTTTCAAAGAAATTTACGCTTGATATATTTCACATTGATATAATGTTATAGCTAAGTAGTATTCTAATACTACAAGTTTCATTTGTCACATTGTATTTCATTTTCTTGATAAATTTATTTTATTATTTTCTCATGTGAAGGATTTCATTATGATGAAGAATTGCAAAATTTATTTAAAGATATTATTCAATAGGATTGGCTGTATCAATTCAAACATATACATTTATTTTTTAAATTATGAGATTGATGCAATTATTTAGTACTTTTGTTTATTGAATTTAATATGATATATTTTGTTTTATGATTTAATATTAGTATATTTTTTAGTATTTGGTAAACATTGTTACCGTTAAAAGTTTGTTGCTTTATAAATTTATTTGAATTTTATGGCCATAAAAGTGGATGTTAAAGGTCAAAAGTAAGACATTTAATGAGAGATATTATAGATTTTATAATTGCTACTAAATAGTTGTCATCAAATATTTTAACTATTACTAGTAATTTGAATTACTTGATATTGTAGCCATTCGAATTACCACTAAAATTATATATTTTTAGCGGAAATTTAATTAAATTTAATAGCTATAATAATGGTTGCAATAATAGCATAGTAAGCCGTTATGGATCGGATTTAGCAGCTAAATAATTACCGCAAATAATTTCCATCAAAATTAGTAGTTTTTAGTGGCAATCAATCATATGCTTTACCAAATTTCATAATAATAGCTGCCAATGACTTTAGCAATGCCTGAATTATCGTCCAAAGATCAATGGTCAATAAATGATTTTAGCAAAAAAATTTATTACCGCTAAAGTCATTTTTTATTGCCACAAAAGCCTAGTTTTATGGTAGTGATCTAATGGAGACCTATATCTCCTGCCATTCAAGCATCAAACTGGGCTATCTGAATACTAGACTGATAAATTTGTTGTTCATACACTCTACCAAAATTAACTGGTCATCTCCACTACCCTTGAAGTTAAACGTGCAAGCCTTTAATGTATCCTCCATAGTCTAAATGCTCCTCTTAGCCTGACCATCTATCTGCAGGTCGAAAACTGTGATAAGATGAACCTGGGTACCAAGACCCTTCTAAAACGACCTCCAAAATGGAGATGTAACTGCGTACCTCGATCCGACACAATAGATAGAGGAACCCCATACATATTGACAATCTTCTCAAGATCGATCATCACATAGTACTCTATTAAACAACTAGTATAGAATGGAAAAATAAGTGAGCTGACTTAGTCCTTCGGTCTACAATCACCCATATAAAGTCGTGCTAGCTCCGGTGCGAGGTAAACTGGTGAAGAAGTCCATAGTGATCATCTCCCATTCCATGCTGGAATCTCAATGTTCTGCAACTCACTTGCTGGCCTCTGATGCTCAACCTTAACCTATTAACAGTTGTGAAACCTATTCACAAACTCGGCTATGTCCCTCTTCATACATTCCACCAATAAACCTCTTTCAAATCCTTATACATCTTGGTAGCCCAAGGTGACCGGAATAGCTGAAACTATGGGCCTATGACAAGTTCTTCTATGTAACACCTTGAATCTTGTTCCTTGGTGATAATATCCTAAATGAAGCTTTCTATGAATTTTGGAAGTGATTTTAGGTCATAAATAACTCATAACCCAAAGTTGAGTTCAAGACCCTTTTAGATTATTAGTTTGATGTTACTTCGTTCTTGGGTCAGATATATCTTTTGATTTATAATGTGTTAGGTGATATATGACCTATACATATAAATGTCTTTGATTCTAGTATCAAACACAATAAACCGAATTTTATTTGGAGCTAGGAGTAAAAGTTTATGGCCCTTTTACTAAAACCTGTCCAACATTGAAGTCACTTCATAAGTACGGACTTCAACAGTACGACTCGTGGTTGCAAGACTACGACTCGTACTAAGTCTTTTAGAGTGAGTCCATGAGATTTTTATTTCACTTTTAAGGGTCCACGAGATCCAACTATGACCGTTACTATGCAAGACCACGAACCCTACAGTCAAAACCTGCTATAGAAGTTGAAAAGCTAAACTTTTTGTCCGTGGGGTACGAAACCAAGACCAGGAGATGTGGAGTTGAGGTCCACAACTTTTGGACCTTCTTGTTGTGCCAGAGGCAATTCTAGTGACTCCAAGACTCATGGAGGTGCACTCTACGAGCCGTGAAGTGCTACTCCATTATTCGTGGAGTGTTTCTAGCCTTTTCCTAGTTCATTTATATAGGGTTATTTAGGTATTTATTTTGACTTTTTAGGATAAAACCATGACTTTTTAATGTATAAAAATAATAATATAAATATTCTAAACACTTAATTCATAAATATTTTAGCAAATCAAGATTAAAGATATGGTTTCCTTCCTACTTCTTAAAAGAGGCAAGAACTAGGGTTTTTCTTTGAGGCTTCATTGTAGAATCTTGGTACTTGATTTTTCTCCATAAAATTGCTTCTAATATGGTATTTGGGCTTCTAGAAAATACTCGTGTCATCCTTGTGCCCCAAAATCCTTTTCTAAATAAGGTTTTGAATATGTAGAAGCATGTTGGGTTCTTGTTTAATTCTCTAAACTATGAATCCTTGAAGTGATGATTTGATTAATGTTTGTGAGTTGATTAATGAAATTTTCATAATGATTATTAAATTTAAGAGTCCTTGTGAGTTAGCATATTTTCACCATAGAAGTAAAGGAAATAAAGAATCTTTAAGACATGGATTGAACATGTTTTCAAACATCCTTAAAAATTAAATAGAGAATTGTGGTGTCATAATTACTTAACTTTTTACATGATTTGAGTATGAATATAGCATGTCTAAAATTTAATATTTTGACTAATTGATTCTAGTTAAAAGAAAAGTGATGAACATGGTTAACTTAACATTTTCAGCTTGAGCCCAGTTGAAAGGAAGTGTTAATATGTATGCTTAAATCAGTAAGTTGAGACGTAACGATGCTAATGAATATTTCATAATGGACTATTTTACCCGATCATTGGTAATTGATAGATGTGATAGTTGAAAGTGAATAGTTTGGATTTTGGCCCAATTAGAGTAAAGTAAATAATTTAGCTTCAGGCCTAATTAAAGTAAAGTGAATAGTTTGGCTTCAGGCCCAGTTAAAATATGGTGTATAGTTTTGGCTTTAGGTCCAATTAAAGTAAAGTGAACAATTTTGGCTATATGGGACCAGTTAAAGTAATAATAATGTATGAGAGGAGTATTAGCACCGATGGTGGGAAAACAAAGGTCCCAATGCCCAAATTTGTGTAGCCTAACATAGGGATGATATTTATATCGATTATTGGTACTACTCAATTGTACCTATAGCCTAGTTGGATCCACTCGAGGTAGAATTTCCTTTCCCTTTCGCAAGGTTAGGAGGCCCCAATCACAGTGTATAGTGTATACTTCATAGTTATGTGCTTATCTTAGACCTATACTATTGAGGTGTGTTAGTTATAAAAACTCTCAGAAAGAGAGGTAAAAGTGACATTTTTGAAAGAAGAAAAGTGAAAGTTTGTTTTTAACTAAGTATTTATGTTTTGTTAAAAATTGATGAATTAAGATGCTTTACCTGAGTCTACTTGAGATCTGATCTTTTCAACTGTTTTCATTATAAACTATTAACTTGCTTATTTGAGTTAGAGATGAAGTTAATATTTATTGTTCTTGCATTGTATAGTACTTATTATTACCCCATATAACCTATTTTATACCTATTTACGTACTTTTTACATATTTTGTATGTTGATTCTACTCTTGCTGCATGTGTTAACCTCCATGCAGATACGACCAACCATCCGGACATTCGAGGTTGACATTACTTGCATTCCTAGAAGATAGAAGATTGGTGAGTCCTCACTTGATCCGAGGGCAAGCTATGGAGTATTTATTTATTTATCTAGAGCTTGGACTTTAGCTTTATTATTTATTATTTCATTTGTTAGAGACTAGATAGTAAACTCTTCTGCTAAAAGTCCATTATTTAGCTTGTAGAGGATTTCAGTCTAAGATGTATGGTTTGAGACTTCATTTTATCTATTCTTTTATTTAGACTATTTATTGATTATTGTGAGGATCCCATTACACTTATAATATTTTTTGATATTGCTTCCTCTAAGTAATGTAAGTAGATCTATGCATGATCCAGGTGGTTCTTCCAAGGCTACTAGGGCAACTTAGTGGCTAAGATATCGGTCATACCCAGGGGGTCAGCTTCGGGGTGTGACAAGCTTGGTATTAAAGCACTAGATTCATAGAGTCCTAGATTAAGTCTATAAGCCAACATTAGGTAGAACCTCAGTTGTGGGTATAATTGTAGCACATCTATGATTGGAAGGATACAGAACATTTAGAAAAGTTTCCATTTATTGATGTTCTATTTCGTGATTTGGAATTCAAATACTTGATATTTCCTCTTTCTGACTCATTCTTTACGGGTTTTTAGTTATGCCTCCAAGAAAATCAACTTGTAGGCTAACCCTAACCCTCGGCTACCCTCTCTCTAGGTATGCGATTTTCTCTTCTCTTTTGGCCAAATTTCAGCCCTCCCATGGCCTCTCCGGCCACTGGACAGCCTCCCCACGAGG
>JBDJHY010201940.1:0-21190 GCA_039654485.1 Withania somnifera | reverse complement strand
GTACAACGACTGTATATCATTGCATCACCAAAATTCCTTAATAAATCAGGTATTCTCAATTTTTCATAAATAGTAGTACCATGTGTGTCAAGAAGTTGTACTCATTGTCGTACGATGACAGACTCAAGTCCTCGAGCCTATACACGCTGCAGAACAGAGTCAGTCTCAATTCCTAATATTTATTAGCAAAAACAAAGTTTCTCGGTGCCAGGATGTAAAGTTTGGACTAAAACAAGTAAAAATCGTATTACCGATGCTCTATACCATGTCGAATTTCAAAAAGTAAAAGATCATTACTTATATTATTATTAGAATGTTACCATTTATTGCTTTATGTTATTACTCATCTTTGTTATCAAAATCATTTTCTAGCCATCATTGGCTCAATAATTATAATCAGGTGGTGATATTGTCTCAGCCCCAATGCACTCTCGTCGGAGACATAGGCCTAACCTCTCGTGTCATGAATGCACAACAGATCAACAAGTATATATCAACATATAATCATGTAATATCAACATCCTATGCCATGCACATGTATCTCTAGTCAATTTCTAGGTCACGGGCACCATATCAATTAGATGCCAAAATTTAAATATCAACATAGAATTGATGAAAGGACGGTACAGGATCACTATATCTACCTAGATACCCAACCTAAGGATGTTGTTCAGTAAAATTATTAGCGCTATAGCCCAGAGATAGCCCCACGGAGCTTAGCTATCGTCCGGCGATAAATATTGTAAATTCACAAATCTTACTCTGACTGATATCAAATGGTCTCTAAATGATCTGAAACTTGTGCCAAAGTATTCCATATTGTAATACAAGTCTAACGGTATATTCTATGCTAAGTTCTGGACTAGGCCTAAAATCGAGCATAAAATGGGCTTGCAGGCCAGCTCACCGAAAATGTAAATAAACTTTACTACGGGTTCCCCAACATCATTAGGAACTCGTGCTCCAAAATTGAGAATAATTCGAGTGTGGGAAGTGCTTCAAAACATCCCGGATAGATTTAACCCTAACGGGGCCAATGATTCAATCTTTATGAATTTAACGTTTAAATGATGGTGTTTTAACCATACTAGGGACTAAATAACTAGGAAAATGAAGAAATACACCATAAAATCTTTATTAGGGCATCATTTTATCAACTTCAATACTTGGAGCCATTAATGGTGGAAAACAAGAATTTTACGAATAAAAAGGGAGAAGGACTTACCCAAAACGTATGGAAATCGAAGGGATGTGATATAAGGATTTCTCTTGACCTTAGAATGTTGTTTGCAGGGAGATTTTTGCCCAAAAATTAGTTGAAACATAATATGTTTCTTGAAATAAAAGGTTGGGGTCATGCAGGAAATTATATACTGCTAGTTACCTTACTCATCACGATCGCGTGGACTTACTATGCAATCGCATAGAGTACTAGAAAATGGGCATCGCGATCTCGTAAAATGCCTCATGATCGCGTAGAGTACTGGGAACAATCATCGTAATCCCTTGATCTGCCTCGCAATCACATAGAGTCATTAACTATTGAATCGCGATCACTTGAGTGAGGATCGCGATCGAAGAACAAGTAATCCTACACCAGCTGCAGGTGTTGATAGCAAAGTTAAAGGGAAGAAGGTGCTCCGAATCACTACTCGAAATGCATTCAGAGTCCAATTTTTTACAAACCAAATATACACGCATACCTGAAATGATATTTCAAACTCAACGACATAGACGAAATCCAAATCCGAGATAGTTTTGGATAAATGTTGGCCCAATCAACACTTAAGCTAAAATTTTAATAATTCTCCACCAACACCTTGAAAATGCAATGACAAGTCCAGAATTTATACCAATACCCCCACTATCCTAAAATCATTATTACAGAGATGCTGGGAGCGTTAAAATTCTGATCCGACACCCTGAACACCAATTTACCACCCAAGCTCCGCATTATGCTTTAAACTCAACTAACATGCACAAATTGGCATAAATTTCAAATGAAAACCCCAAAAAACAAACTTAAGGTCAATCTTGACTTTATTTGGAATTTCGGAGCTAACAGAACTGTCGGAATTTAATTCCAAGATCGTCTTGAAGGAAATTTGACTACGAATACTTAATTTTAAGCTCTAAAACATGCAATTTGAGATATTTCTCAACCGAGTCGCCAGGAATCCAAACTACCGGTCCTAGCAAGTCATAAATGACTTGGGGCAACTATTGAAATGCTCTAGAGTGCAAAACATCACGTATTAATCATACATAACCATGAGGGTCATTACAACACTATTAAAAAATTACAGTGATAGTGAAAAAATAGCCTCAGATGGTGTGAGAATTGCTCCATACTGCTAAAGATCGCATTTGTGGAAGATATAAGTATTTATGAATTTAGTTTCTTATTATTTCTCTATCAAAATCAATTTACCATTTAAAACGTTTAAAAAATGCATGGTTGATGAACAAAACCAAGGGCCCAGCAAGCCCATCAAGGGCCCAGTTTTAGGTTCGTGGGGCCATGTCGAGGGATCCCTTTGGTAAGATAAGACTGGTACTTTCTATGAGTGTTGGAATGGGGCCATTATGTTTGACATTGTCCCAGGATTCCTAGAGATCATTCAGTTGAGGGGTGTTTTGAGTGCCGAGACTGAGGAAAGTATGCCCGAGATTGCCCCCAGTGTAAGGCCTCTCAAGGCACAGGGTTACCTGTTCAACCATTGCAGATGGTGCCACAATTTAAAGGTGGGCCACTAGCCCTTTGGGTGCTAGGGGAGAACGACGGGTGGCCAGAAGTAAAGGCAGGGATTTGGGTGCACAGAGGGATGGGGGACAACACCAGTTTTATGCCATTCCTTTTAGGGCTGAGGCTAAGGCCTCTGATGTAGTTGTCACCGGTACATTTACTGTCCTTGGGTTTTCTATATTGACATTATTTGATTCGAGTTCCATACTATACTATATATTTATTTATTTTTCTTCGCGATTGGGTGTTGTTATTGAGTGCCTGCCTACACCTCTGAATATATTTACCCTAGTGTGTGCAACCCTAGTAGTGGATCAGGTATATTGGTTATTTTTGGTGACTGGTTGGGGTCACGACATGTAGGCTAACTTGATTGAGCTGGCTACGCTAGATTTTGATGTGATTTTTGGCATGGACTGGTTATCCTCCTATTGTGCGGTCCTGTATTATTATGCCAAGACTATGACCTTATTTATTATTGGTGTGCCCTTTATAGTATGGCACGGTCCCTTTAGCCGTTCATCAGGGGTCATTTTTTATTGTCGGGCTTGTAGACTTGTTGCTCGAGGTTGATATGCTTATTTTTCCCATATTAGAGATGTCAGTGTGGAGTCCTTTTCCCTTAAAACTGTGAAGGTTGTTAGCAAGTTTGTCAATGTTTTCCCTACTAATTTGTCTGACCTCTCACTAGAGTAGGATATAGACTTTGCTATTGAGGTCGAGCTGGGCACCAGGCTCACTTTTATTCCTCCATGTTGTATGGAACTAGATGAGCTTCATGATTTGAGTGTTTAGCTATAGGATTGACTTGACAGGGGACTTATCCTTCCTAGTGTATCATCGTGGGTTGCCCCGGTGTTGTTTATAAAGTAAAAAATGGATCCTTGTGATATATATTGATTATAGGTAGCTGAACAAGGTAACTGTTAAGAATAAGTACCCTTTCCCCGTATTAATAATTTGTTTGATTAGCTTCAGGGAGTGATGATATTCTCTAAGACTGATCTAAGGTCTGTCTACCACCAACTAAGGATTCGGGCTAAAGATGTCCTAAAGACATCTTTTTTAGATGAGGTATATGGATTATGAGTTTTTGATAATGTCTCTTGGGCTTACTAAAGCCTCTGCAGCTTTCATAGATTTGATTACTTGGGTTATTCGACCTTATTTTGACTTATTCTTGATTGTTTTTATCAACGACAAACTAGTTTACTCATAGAATCAAGCTAAACATGAAGGGCACTAGAGAGTTGTATTTCAGATTTTGAGGCCCGAGAGACTATACTCTAAGTTCTAAAAGTATGAGTTCTATAGATTCCATCTTCTTTCTGGGCCATGTCGTATCAGGTATCGGTGCCGCTAAGGTTACAGTAGTTTGTGATTGGCCTCGACTTACTTACGTCACTGAGATTTGTAGCTTCCTAGGGTTAGCAAGGTATTATCATCATCTTGTTTAGGGTTTCTCTTCCATTGCATCCCTCTTGACTAGACTAACATGGAAGGATGTGCCCTTCCAATAGTCAACTGAGTGTAAGGCCACCTTTCTGAGGCTAAAGGAGTTGCTGACTACAACTCTGGTTCTTGTTCTACCAGTTGAGGGCCAACCTTTAATAGTTTAATTTGATGCTTTGGTGTCAATTTGGGTTGTGTTCTGATGCAACAGGGCCATGTTATAGCATATGAATCAAGGAAACTGAAGGATCACGAATGCAACTATCCCACCCATGATTTTTAGTTAGAGGTGGTAGTTTTCGCTCTTAAGATCTAGAAACATTACTTATATGGAGTCCAATGTGAGGTATTCACTAATTAGTGCAACTTGCAGTACATTCTGAGTTAGAAAAAGCTTAACATGAGGTAGCGGAGATGGGTGGAGCTCCTGAAGGACTATGTTTTGACTATTCTCTACCATCCAAGAAAGGATAACGTAGTTTCCAATGATTAAGCAAGAAGGTGGTGAGTATGGGTATCCTAGCTGCAGTTTCTATTTCTGAGAGACCGCTTGCTCAGGATGTTCAGTTCTTAGACAACATGATAGTTATGTTGGGTCTTTTAATGAGCAGATTATTTCCCATATTGTGTTCAAATCATCCTTGTTTGACCATATTCGACAGTGCCAGTATAAGGACCCACGTTTAGTTTAGTTGAGAAAAAGGGTCCTATCGGGTGACTTCAGTTGGGCTGTGGTAGTTTCTAATGGTGTGTTATGGGTTCATGGATACCTTGCTGTTTTGAGGGTTAGTAAGTTGATTCAGACCTTGTTGCGTGAGGTCTGCTATTCTAGATATTCTATTCATCTGGGTATTACAAGGATGTACTGCAATTTGAGGTAGAATTACTAGTGGTGAGGTATAAGAAGGTCAGTAGCATCCTTCATAAGGTATAAGAAGGTCAGTAGCATCCTTCGTGTCTTGATATATGAAATGTCAGTAGGTGAGTTTGAGCACTAGAGATTCGGCGGTGAGATATAGAGGCTCTCTATCCCTGAGTGGAAATGGGAGCAAATTACTATGGATTTTTTCCAGGCCTTCCCCGTACTTCCAGAGGGTTTGATTGCATTTGGGTCATCTTGGATCAATTGACCAAGTCAGCTCACTTCTTACTAATGCATCCGATATGAGGTGCAAAGAAATTAGATGAGCTATATGTTCATGAGGTTGTTCGACTTCATGGTTTACCAGTATCTATCATATCCAATCAGGGTACACAATTCACCTTGTGATTTTGGAGGTTGATTAAGAGGAAGACGGATATAGAGATTGATTTGAGTACAATATTCCACCCATAGACAGATGGGTAGTCCTAGAGGACCATATAGGTGCTTCATGATATGTTGCGAGCCTGTGTTTTAGACTTTGGAGGAAGTTGGTATAGACATCTGGCCTTGGCAAAGTTTTCATATAATAATAGCTACAACTCCAGTATTCAGATGGTACCATTTGAGGCTTTGTATAGCAGACATTCTAGATCACATTTTGGTTGGTTTAGTGAGGGAGAGGATAGACTCTAGAGTTTAGATTAGCTTCGCGATACTATAGATTGGGTCAGATTTATTTAGGATAGGATGCGAGCATAGCAGAGTAGGTAGAAGTCCTACGCAATCATAGGCTTCAGCCCCTCGAGTTTGGAGTTGGCGACTTGGTCTTCATTCGAATTTCTCCCATGAAGGGCGCCGTGAGGTTTGGTAGGTGGGGAAAGCTTATCCCCTAGTTTATTGGCCCTTATGAGATCTTGCAGAGAGTTGGAGGTTTACTACATACTTACCTTCCCACCTGAGTTAGCTACAGTTCATTCAGTTTTCCATGTATCGATGGTCCACCAATATGTACCAAACCCGTCCCACGTCATTCGTCAAGAGGCTATGTAGATTGATGACACCTTGACTTATATTAAAGATCCTAAGGTTATTATAGACAGAGATGTGAGGCATCTCAAGTCCAGGGAGATTCCAGTAGTGAAGGTTCATTTGGCACATCGACCAGTCAAGGAGGCTACTTGGGAGATAAAGCATGATATGCGGGCATCGTATCCATATCTGTTCATGCCTTCAAGTTCTACTCCTTTCTTGAATTTCGAGGATGAAATTCCTTTTTAGTTGTGCATGTTGTAATGACCCGTTTAGTCATTCCTTGCTTTCCGTCTTTTTCTGTGCTTAGAGTTTTTTGGTAGTTGCCCCAAGTTATTTATGACTTGCTAGGACCAGTATCTTAGTGCCCTTACAACTTGTTTGCTCGTTCTCAGTTTCCAATTTTTAAGTTTCATTTTTGAAATAATGGAACTCGAGAGTGAAACTGTAGTAACTGTGCTATGAATCATATTCTGACAATTCCATTAGCTCCGGAATGCCAAATTTGGTCTAGGTTGACATTAAGTTCGTGTCCTGGGATTTTTATTTTGAGTTTGGGTTTTGTGGATATTCAGCCCAACCTAAGCTCATTTTGGAGCCTGGTTGGTCTTTTGGTGATAGGAGTGTCATATTAGAATTCCGACGATTCCATTAGCTCTGGTATGTTGATTTTGGGCTAGTTGAGTAATTGGTTTGCTTCATGGGGTGTCCGGGCTAATTTTGAATTGGTTTGTGAAAATTTCAAAATTGTCTCCTTTTGATCCTTTTGAGTTTAGGGTTCTTTTCTCTTAAAAGGACTTGGTTGGTTGATTCCATTGAGTCCGTAGTGTGTTTTCCACCCAAAAGAGACTCTTGGTTTGCTAGAATTTGACCCGGGCTGCTTGTATTAGGCCCCCTGGAGAGTTAATGTTTTGCTATAGGTTGCAAACCGCCCCATTGGCCCAAGCCCCTGTGCGCAGGGCTTTGCCCTAGATAGGCCTCCCCAGTGAGCCTCAGCATCCAAAAGGGGCATCCCAGTTGCGGCAAGTACAATCTATAAAAAAGGTATCATCCTTTTATTTGTTCAACATTTATTTCTTTTAAATATTGCCATAGATAGGTCTTGGGAGATGATCTTTGAGTGTTTTGAGTTGAAGGGAGTAATGGGGAGTTGCGTGTGAGGTAGTGTGAGTTTGTGGAGAAATATTTCTTGGGTATTTCTCATTCTTTTTGGCTCTTTTAGCTTATGCATAAAGGTTGAGTTTCTTTACTCCAAACAATGTTTTCTCCCTCTATTCCTTATCTCTATAAGCTCAGTTTTGGACCACGAGACCCCGAGCAGAGGGCTTTATACTGATATACTTACTTTATTTTTTTAGGTTACTGGGCCTGCGGGCCTATTTTTGGGCCTGTTTTCCGACTCGATTTTCTAATTGCAATATGGATCCTATTCTTCATATTTTAATCCTTGGATTCATAATTTTATAGTTTCAGGTGACTTTGACTACTTTAGAGATTCAGGCCTATGGTGTTCGCATTTTTGGGACTTTCGTCGGCACCTAGGTAGGCTAGGTTTATTTATATGCATTGTAGACTGCGATATTATTTGTGCTTGTGATATGGACAGTAGTGTGGTTAATCTTTAGGTTGGTCGTTGTATTTTTCGCTAATATCCTTTTTGGATTTCGGGGGCCTGTGAAAGGACATAGAGGATAAATAGTTATATGCCCAGGTCCTGGCCTCACGGAGTATGGGCCATAGACCTTAGGAACTATTCGGGTTGTTGCGCGATGAGTATGGTGATATGAGATCGTAGTTGTTGGCTTTTGGAAGATCCTAGACTCTACTTACTTTTTGTTTCCATTATTATTAGCATTATTGTTGCTATGTTGTGATAGAGCATCTGTATATCATTGTTTGGCCTAGGGTTGGCAATGACGGGGTACATACTCGACATTTGGTTAGAGGCATGCTCCTCCAAGGCGTAGACCCTGAGTTTGGCACTGATGAGGAATAGAACCTACATTTTATTAGAGGCACGATCCTCCAGGGCACGGACCCTAAGTTTGGCTCTGATAGGGCATGAACCCTACATTTGACCAAATGTGCGGGCCTCCGGGGCATAGACCCTGAGTTTACCACTAATGGGGTACAGACCCTACATTTGATTAGAGGTGCGGTCCTCTGAGGTATGGGCCCTTAGTTTGGTACAGATGTGTCACAAACCCTACATTTGATTAGAGGCGTGATCCTCCGGGGTACGAACCCCTAGTTTAGCACTGTTTGGGTAGTGGCCCTGAGATTGACACTTATTGTGAGGATGGTGTTGGCACTAGATGATACTGCTCAATTTTTCTTTCCTGCACCTAGTGTATTACCTTTGAATTGTTTGTGCTCACCAGGCTTAAGGGGGGAAGTCATGGTGATGTTTTGTTGTGTTGTTTGTACTTACCGGTGGTATAGGATGGAAGGTAGGTTTTGTGTGTTTACTTTTTGTTCCTCACTTAGCTATATTCTACCAATTTGGTTCTTTACTCATAGTGCATATATGTATATTCTTATGGTTAGTTGGGTATTTTCTTATCTCGAGCAAAATAACATTCCTTTACTTCGATTTTGGGTTTTCGAGTACTGGTCACTCCAAATCATGTTCACCATGTTTTAGTTTCCTATAGATCTATAGTTACACTTTTGGTATCTTATCTTTTCGCATATCTATTAGCCTTACCTCTTTCCTACTACTGTTTACATGTTTTACTCCCTCGCCTTTATTACTTGCATTTTATTTTAGTCCAGTTAGCCAACGATGCCTATTGGGTACCTTGTTTGGTATTCATGTTGCACTTATGTACTATTTTTGTGGTACAATTATTGGAAAGGGTTATTAGAGATGCCATGATCATACGGAGATTACGATGAGCTTTGTTATCCGAGCTGACCGTGATTTCCTTAATTTTAGCATGCTTTATTCTGTCCATAGTAGGCCCTGTGTTATATTACTTTTCTAGGAGTTGCTTTGTATTTCTATCTTTTGGATACTCTGTCTAGTAGCTCCATGTGCCATCGACACTAGGTGTTGGGATTTGGGTTGTGTATGTATTTCTTCTTTAGTTCTTTTATGTTTCTTCTTACACTTTTTCTGCTTTGTCGGATGATTTGAGTATTTATAGCCATTGCACGTAGATTCGGATTTTAGGCTTAGGCTTTTCTACTAGAGGGTTGTAGAATCCATCATGACCTAAATTTTTGTCCGTGACACATCTCAAATGGTGTAATAGAAAAAGTCATCGCGCTATCCAAAAGCTAAATGCCTGAAACTAGTGATCATCATAAACTGAGAACAGGGATGAACTCCAACTATTCATAGCCTTTTAAAGTTAAGTGACCCTAAATCAGAACCTGAAAGTCTCCTGAATTTCATATAAAGAATACAATCACAAAACTAGATAACAACCCTGTGTAAGCCAATCACTAGTCCAAATGCAAGAAATCATAGAAAAACCAAACCCAGTATCCAATTACGAGGATAAAACCTACACAGTCACATCAACTGAGTAAGATTTGAAATGAACACACAACTGTGCATATGAAATCCTTTGGATACCATAACCTCGATCCCCTACTAAAGAAGCACTGCTACCTACCAGAATAGTTACATGCCTGCAAGAACAAAGGCTATCAACTAGAAAACACATCAGAAGGAACCTAAGAGAAAACAGCCAACCCCATTTAACCCTAACATGGGTGAAGGATAAGGATAACTCTCTAGCAATCAATCCACAGTTGAAGGAAATGACTAGGAATATCAATTCATTTACTCATGAAACTACTCACTCTGGTTCTCTAGAACCAACCGATGGAAGTCACAGATAGCACAAGTAACAACCTAGAGCCGTTGAATAGCTCGTGGTCGGGCATGATCACCATAGGATAACAGGTCATCTTCCTGCAAGAATGAAGGAATTTCAGACCTGCAATACTAATAAGAAACCCTGAAGGACTAGCTTCCTGACGTGAATGTATGACAGATCTCAATTGGAAATGTCCTAAGGACCCACAAAAAACCTGTCGAGTTACACCTACCATAACTAACGTATAACCAAAATATAACACTCATGTATCTATGGAAAATAGGTAAACCTTCTCATTCCCGACAAAATAACTAAGGCCACCTATCAAAAGAAGTCCCAACTCTTATCTACAGGATAATATAGAAAAATAACTCAAATCTCTCACTAGGATCCACTAAAAAGTTACCTCCTCATACATGGGGAAATAAAAGGACCATACAAAAATTATACACTACTCAGGGTAGGACAAGGGAAGGGCGGTCAAATCATAGCTAAGATATAGTAAGACCCGCCTAACAAAGGATCTTAGCACCTGAATAACAGGACCACAACATCACAAAGACTCAAGACACCTCCTTAGGCTAAAAGAAAAGACTAAGGCCGCTATAGAAATCACAACCCATGCAACCGAAGAGCCATATAAAAGAGGGACAAAACATAAAAGGGCTAACAACAAGGCATAAACCCATTCTATCATACAATATTAACAAGGCTATGATCACTCAAGTTTTCGCATATATAGCAAGAAAGAAATAAGTCAGATTCATACCCAAGTCAACATAAGCCAACTAGGTAGGTAATAAAATAAATCTGCATGTAACTAAAGCCCAAAAGTAGCTCACTCAAAACACCCTTCCCAAGGCCATAAAACAAAATATAGAGAGCCACTTGAAGATTTTGCTAACCAACCTGACCGAGGCATCCATAACCAAGGAACTCCCTGGCTAAAAAATCAATCCCTATGCAAGCCTACAAGAACTACTAATATCACTATCTACCCTAATTGACTTTTAAGGTGAAGCTGCACTCACTGTCGACTATATTGGTCTACGCTGTGGACACTCATTGACCTAATTTCCTAACTCACCACACTCATGATAACCCATTCCTTCTCATACTGGGACCACATCCAAACTACTATGTCCACTACGGCCCTGCGAACCTGAAGATGCGCCCCTGATGGGCTGACTGCTATGAGTACATGGTTTTTTTTCATTTGACTAATAATATATCTAATGGACTGGCTGAGCTTAAGAAACTAGATCTGATGCATCCATCAAAATATCTATCTCTCATAGGGTTCACTCATAAATCGATTTTACTGAAATCATTTTGAAAAATCAAAGGGAGAGTTGGATGGGCCAGACCCAACTTTGACTATTCTGCCCAGGCTCTTATGACAAAAGAACCCCAGTAGGGCCAATCCGTGGCCTCATGTCCAAACCTACCACATACAAAGAAACCCCTGATGCATTCATCCTTCAGATCCCTAGATGGATCATAACCAGCCTCCATTGTTCATTAGACTTCCAAACCACCAACACCATAAGTTTTATGGAAAGCCTCTTCAAAGGCCACCAACTATCCAAAGATATGTCAAATAATATGTACTGCTACTACTAAGTTCTCTATCATCATACGGAGTGGCCAAACTAATTATCTAAATATATTTGACATCCTTCTATGTCTCGTAACATATGGTGCAAGGATATGTTTAGTCATCCTTCCAAATGATCTTGTATAAACCCGTAAGGTCAGAGACCCCTAATAGAGACACCAACTTATCCTCTACCGAAAATTCTCTCAAGACACCCATTGGTACTTATGAATGAACTCTAGACTCTGTGGAACTTGCACGACAGTAACCCTGTTGGATCCCAACTGACTCCAAAAATCTGAGTCTGATGATGTATCCTTCCAGAGCTTGATTCTAATTTTGAACACTGAGAATGCACACGGGTATCTCACTGGTGACCACCGAGGGCCTCTTAATAATTATCTGGAAAGAGTGGAGTTGAATGAAGCTAGAATACCTAATGACCATACAACACATGTAAGAAGTCAAAAAGTGATAGTCTTTCCTAAAGAGTACCCTGCAGCCTCCCTAGGATAGGGAAAAGATGTCTACATACAAATTTGTGGATTCTACTAAACCCTTTCCCCTACATCTAGACACACCAGTCAACCTTGAGCTTTGATACCACTCTATCACGACTCTAAAATTGAGTTGTGATGAGGTCTACATACCACCTATATGTATGCCTATCCATAGCCCATATAGTGAAGCAATGGACTATTACCAAGAGCCAAAAGAAAGGAGAAGGGATGTGAAGATAAGAAATAGAAGTGGAACACGAAAATACACAACAAAATATGACTCCCCAGAACCTGGTATCATGGTTGTAAAGCATCTATATATAAAAAAGTACAAGTTATAAACCACAACGTGACAAATACTATAGAATAGATATCCCGACTCTGAGTAGAACAACCGTAGAGAGAGAAGGAGGACCGCCAGAATAAATGCTGACTGCTTATAATATCTCTAAAATAGCACTAAACTAGCTCGCACAATCGCGTCCATCCTGATGACTCGTACTAAAACCTACATCACAAAAAGACAAAGAATTATAACATGAGTAACAAAACAACGGGTGTCTAGTAGGCATCATAGGAAGATCGGGAAAAGTAAGCATAAGAAAGTAAACAACGATCAAAACCAAATAAGGCAGTGGAACATAATGTAATACAGACAAGGGGAAACATCAGCAATAGCTAGTAAGTGCAATGGAGGATCAACTATTGGTGTGTGAAGTATCAACTAACAAGAATAAAGGAAGTTCACCATCGGGGTACCACACACAAAACCTGAGCCACAGTAAAATCATGAACAAATGTGAAAGGTACCTAGATCTTTGACGTAACTAGAAAAAGCACGTAAAAATAGAGATTAGTTAACCATAAAAATTAACCACAAGTACAAAAATTGCATGAATAGTACCTACCAAAGACAAGAAGGAACAAACAAATCTACTAGGAAACAAACCTAGTCGGCACCCTATTCAATCTGGAGGGACAACTAAGAAACCAAGTAACCCTACAGGTATCACCTGGGAGGTGCGGAAGAGTACAAGTCAACACGCAGGTATGTAATACAAAGGGGTACTAGAAAAGTAAATAAGTATTGGCATGCTCCCTCTATGAGACACTCCCGAACCAAGAGATACCCACTGATACTCAAACAAAGGTAAATTTATGCCAGTATGCTCCCTATGTAGGATACTTTTGAACCAAGAGGGACTAACGGAGGACTTGAACAAAGGTAAATAAGTTCTAGCATGCTCCTTCTCTGGGATACTCCCAAACAAAGGTAGGCCTTGTGTGCACAGAGTTCTAAACAAAATTTGAGGGCCCATTCTATTTTTTAGAATATGGATAAAAAATTGATATTAAAAGCCGCAGACGACCAATTTATCTACTATTTTGACTAATAAATTAGTAGTGCCGATAAATTGGTCATTTTCTAGTATAAGATGCTCTATATTCTTGACATTTTAGCATTTTTTTGCTCAATTTGGGTAAGACCAAAGGTGGTGTTTTCAAGTCTAAACTATTGGGCAATAGTTCTTAACTCCTTTTCATCAATTCCATCCAATTTAACATTATTTTCACTTCAAAAGTTTAAAGTTTTAAGCCAATATAGTGGTTTTAATCTATAACTCAAAATGGATTAGATCTTTTGTGAAGACTTAATATTTAGATTCCCCAAGTTATGAATAACAAATTTCTATTATAAAAGTAAAATTTTACCCTTGTGTGCTGGAGGTAAAATTCTTAAAAAGGCTTTGAAATATTGAGATTTGGGAATCCATTGTTGTATTTTCTTGTGTATTTTGTTATTGTGACAAGATATTTCTATTTTGGAGGTCCTACTAAAGGATAAATACAAGGCATGAGAGATTGTTCTTTAATATCAAGTCAATTTGAGATTCGTTGGTATTTTTGTTTAGTGTTAGTACTTTATAGTTAGATTACTTTTAAATTAGGAGTAATGAGTATATTGGGGGTGCCATTGTGGGATAAATAACGAGGCCCACCCAGGCATTAGATTCAAGCATGTGGGGGTTAAAATAAGAAATTCCTTGATATTGTTATTCCATGGCTTATTGTTGAAAATTTTCTCCTTTGTTTGGGTTGACATGTCATGGTTGGACTTAAGTGATTAAAGTGATATCTTGATGCAATACCTTGAAATATTTTGTAGATGATACTTGGAATTTAGTTGAAATTCCCTGTTATGACTTGATTCTAAATGAATATTACTCTTTGATGATGTTTTGAGGCCACTTGATTCTGTTGGAATGGGAGTATATTGTAATAATATTGTGATGACTTAGATTATAAAATTCGAGAGATGTATATTATATGCTTTGTGATGGATCAGATATGCTAACATGATGACATATTTTGATGGCCTATAGAGGCTTAATGGATAGGTAAAAGTAGACAACACATTATTTGTTCTTCGAGCATACCTATGATTTGTGAATTATTTTTTTATTATATTTGAATTAATATTATATATGTGGATCAGGTACCTCTTTGGTACAACCCAATACATGGATCGAGTACCTTGTTCGTATAATCTTATCATGGATTGGGTACTTTGATGGTATAGTCTTATTATAGAATGGGTGCCTCACCGGTACAATCTATTTTTGGAATAGGTACCTCATTGGTACAAGCTTTTTATAGATCAGGTATTGCACTTTTATGGTACATGGATATTGTGAGTCATCCATGGGTCCTGACTATGATAATTATCGAGTAAACAGTGTACGGATATAATAGACATGATTCCACCAAGTGTACAAATGGAACCTAACTATAAATGTCCTTCAATTATAACTTCTAAGTCATCCACACTATCATGACTATTTACACTTTACATTGCATTTATTTTGAAATTTGAGCTTAACTTGATTAGTCTGTCAGATTGAATATCTAAAATTTGTTATTTGGTGATGACTTGATACTCTTGTTATGTAGTTTTGTAAATATCTTTTACTTGTGAGAATTATGTACATTTGAACTTGTGTTGTAAAACTTCATGAATATCTTTGACTTATGTGGATTTATATAACTTAGACTTATTCTATTGGCTGGGATTCTCTATATACATTGTGTGCATATTGTACTTGTTGGACGAAGGTCGACCAACCGAGAATGCTATTGAGTCATATTATTTACGTACTCACCCATGATAAGTACTATTGTTAAGTAATTAATGAACTTGATAATTACCTCTCATTAATATTAATTTTCTGTAAGAATTCATGTCTTCAATGCCTTCTTTATGGCATTTTGACTTTCTTTACATATCATTTCTAAAGGAATGTAATCATGACTAGTTGAATGTTGAACAAGTATAAAAGAGGGAAAACAGTTTAGAAAATGGAGAAAAAAAGTTAAAGTTGTATTCTTTACATTAAGAGACTCACCAAAGTAGCAACTAGCATTGCCATTCTAATCGATGTATCACTGAATAAGAAAATCCTTTCACAGATTAACAATGTGCTATGAAAAATTAGAAACAATTCCACAATGTAGCATGCCAATTTCGTAAGTCTCCAAATATGTAGGAGATCTATTGAAGCATCGTTAATTCTGCTAGATGAAAGGCTTCAATTAAGTGATGGAGAAATAAGATTGTACGAATATGAGGTTACTGACTTGGTCGGTGACACTAGCTACAATAAATTACCGACTTGTTCGACGATGCAACTTACTGCATTATTTTTGCTCTGAGGAAATTTTTAGTTACTTTTTGTCCCAGTTTAGATAAAATATAAAAACACTGTAACTCACATGTGACTATGTTACATTACACTTGAGTTTTTTTAGAAGCTTTCCTCTATTGCTATTCATTTCGAAAATCTAGGGTTTTGGTCATTATGCATTTTGGACCATTTATTCTTGTATTCCAATTGGTGATACTACACAATATAAGGATAACAAAGTGTTCATGGTAAAATCCACTTTACATGAGTAACAAATTCCCTTGTCTTGGAGTGTGTTGCAATGGGGTGAAGTTGAATACATTTATAATGAAAGATTGCTTATTATTGGAATTTTTTATGGGTTTAATCTTATTTCCATGTTTTATTGGTAGTTAGGGGTTTCAAACTCCCATGGTGCATATATGTCTCTTATGGATTGAAACATAGTGTTAGAGATTAACGAAATGAGATAGACAACAATTTGGTTTTAAATCATCTAAAAGTCAATTCAAGAAATAGAAGAGGCTAGTTGAAATGCAAAGTATCTAGGAGCCAAATATAGGTGTCTGGATAAGAACTCTATATGCTAAATATATTACTTGAATGAAAGGAAAGAAATAGGAGTGATAACCTAGTTTACCCACTTATTAAGCTACCAATTAGCAATTGAATACATTACCTTGTATTATTTACCCTAGATATTGTACACCCCTAGCCTCCTTATTATCATTGATTAATTGTTAAGGAATACTTACCATGTTGAAAATAACATTTTAATCATTATAATCATTTACATTTTCTTAAAATTCCCATTCATATTATTTATCATTTACTTAAAATCAAAGATACAACCTTTAGTGACTCCTTACACCTAAAGGGAGGAGGCTTGAAGCCTCCATTGCTATTCAGTTGCCTCTAGTGGAACAAAATTTTATGTTCCATGTGGCTAGTGAGATGTTGCTATTACTGGAAATGAAAGGGTAGTTGGAGGTCAACCACATGAGGACGTACATTTCACTTAAGGAACTTTGCAGAAGTGTGCAGTCCTTTCAAAATACTAACATCAGCCAAGAGTCGGTTAGGATGTGCCTTTTCCTATTTTCACTGATAGAGTAGGCGATTATGTTGTTGAGTGAGCTATCAAGAGGATCCATCACATGTTGAACTTCAAGATGAATTTCTTGATAGGTTCTTCATGCTATTACGCATGTTGTAATTGAGGGATTCCATTACCAACTTCTGGCAGGCAGAAAATGAATTGTTACATGAAGCATGGATTCACTTCAAGAAAAGTTTATTGAAATGTCCAACTCATAGGTCACCAGATATCATTCTTCTGCAGACGTTCTATAAATGTTTGGATTCTACAAGTAAAGTAGTGGAAAATATTTTGTGTGAAGGTTCCATCATGAATCAGCAGTGGAATTTTTCTATAATATGTCTAGATAGATGACCAAGACGAATTGAGTGTGACATACTCGAGATGACGAAGAAGAGAAAGACATTCCACGATGCTCCATCCGCACCCTCAAATACTCCAATGGTTTGTTAGGATGAAGATATAGAAGAAAATATGGCTAAAATAGTGACCCAAATTGACCTGTTTATGAAGCATGTAATGGGACCTAGTACTAAGAGTGTAAAGGCAGTTGATAGTATTATAGATCGAAGCCTTAAGGAGTATTAGTTCCAAGAAGGGGGTGACGAATAGGTAAATTTTTTGCAAATCAAAAAGTGGGTTCTCACCCTGCCTATCAAAGGCAAGGTGGGAATCAAGGTTGGACTGATGATAGAAACCATGTTATGAGCAGAAAGGATTGGTACATAGATTGGAAAGAAGAAACTATGGTGAACGATATGTCCCCACAAACGAGAGGGGGAAATGTATTAATATGGTAGACATTCAATTTAAAATCTTGAATATATGATTGCAAGAACACTCAAGAAAATGGATGACCGATAAAGAGGTAAGGGGTATTAGAGGTGACATGTATAATATGAGCCAAATAGATGCCTCCCATTTAGCAACTATAGAGAAATTAGAGGCTCAGATAAGAAAACTATTAGTACAATTAAACCCAAGACAGAAATGGGTTGTCCGAAGTGACACCATCAACCCCAAATAAGATAATGAGGACTACTCATCCATCATCACTCGAAGTTGGAATGATCTTGTGAGTAAATATGAAAAATTTATTGATGGAAGAGAGAGATCTACTATAAAAAATGAATGATCCAATGAAAGTGAAAGAGGTTAATGATACTATGATTTTTGAGAATGTGAATCCAATTGTGGATGAGAAGAAAGGGGCTAACTTTGAAAAAGAGAGCAAGAAGGGAGATGAGACAAGTGATAAAATGGGAGGAAAGACTTATTCTCCTATGTCATTTCCCAATGTGAAACTACTGTCCCTCAAAGGCAAGATAAGAAAGATGAGGATGTCAAATTCCAAAACTTTGTGTCTATGTTCAATTCCTTATCAGTGACCATCCTTTTGATAGACACATTGCTACAATGTTCGAGTATTCAAGTTCATGAAGGAAATAGAAAACAAGAAGAGGAGTTTAGAATTTGAGACCGTAGAGGTCTCACATTAATGCAATGCAAACAAGTATAGGTCCTCTATGATAATAAAAAAGAGGATCTTGGGACATTTTACCATACCTTGTACAATTGAAGCTTATGAATTTTCTAAGGCCCTTTGTGACCTAGGGGGAAGCATAAATCTAATGCCAATTGCAGTTTTTTCAAAGATTGTTCTGTAGTAACTCCAACCTACTACCATGTGGTTGCTTATGGCCTACTGGTCCATCAAAAGACCGGAAGGAATTCTATAAGACATGCTAGTAAAGGTGGGAAAGTTTATCCTACAGGAAGATTTTCTGATCTTGGATTGTAAGGTGGATATTGAGGGTCCCATAATCCTTAGAAGACCATTTTTGGCTACTGGAAGATATTTAGTAGATGTTGAAAGGTGTGAGATGACTTTTAGAGTAAATGATGAGGTGTCAACCTTTAACACATGAAATTCCTTGAAACCACACCACGATTGGCAAGTGTGTCAGTTATTTATGTGGTTCATGAAGAAGTGGATAAGGTCAATGAAGTGGAGAGTCTTGATGATTCATTGGCCGCGTACGATTAAATTACAATTATTATGAGGTGGCCGATTTTGATGAAGTGGTGGCTGCATAGCATGGTTGGGAATGCATCCAAGGAACCCAGCCAATCTTTATTTTAACTCAAAAAGAAGACAAAATCCTTCTGCTAAGCCTTCAACCGAACAACCACCCCAGTTTGATGTTAATTATCTCCCCACTCATGTTTAGTATGTGTTTTTAGGAGGCAACAATATTCTTCTGGTTATTGTTATTGTTGATTTTGCTGAAGGGAAGGTTACAGACTTTAAATTGGTGTTGAAGAGGTTTCTTAAAGCAATTGGGTGTACAATGGAATAAATAATTGGAATTCCACTGGATATATGTACCCACATAATTGTGTTGGATTGTGAGAGTAAGGCTAGTGTTGAGCATCATAGAAGGATAAGTGAGCCCATGTAGGAAGTTTTCAAGAAAGAGATAATCAAATGGCTGGATGCAGGAGCGGTCTATCCAATCTCATAAAAAACTGGATTAGTCTGGTCCAATGCATTGTAAATAAGGGAGGCATGATAATCATCATGAATGAGAAGAATTAGTTGGTCCCATTATGACCGGTTACGAATTAGAGTTTGTATAGACTATCGCAAGTCGAATAAGTGTACATAAATGGACCATTTACCAATGTCTTTCATGGATCAAATGTTGGACAGGTTGACCGACTGAGGATGGTACATTTTCATGGATGGTTATTCTGGGATACAACAAAGTTTCCTTTGCACCTGAGGACATAGAAAAAATGACCTTCACCTGTACTTATGGGACATTTGCATTTCAAATAAAGCCATTTGGACTGTGCAATTCACCTGCTACTTTCTAGAGGTGTATCTTGGCTATCTTTTATAACATTGGGGAGGACACAATTGAGGTGTTCATGGATCACTTGTCAGTGGTTGGTGACTCATTTGAGTCATATTGGAGCATTTGTAAATGGTGTTGGAGCTATATGTGGATAACAATCTGGTGATGAAATGGGGAAAATGCCATTTTATGGTATTGGAAGGGATTGTTTTGGTCCACAAAATCTCAATAAAGGAGCTCCGATTCAATCAAGCGAATATTGAAGTAATCATAGCAATTGTGCAATTTTGAAGAAATCCTTGATGATTCCTCTATATAACCTTGCATGTCCTAGAAAATTCTGAATGCCCTTAACAAAAATTAGTGGGGCGAAACTTTGATATAACAGATGAAATAAATCACTGGGTTAGTGGTCCCCACACGGTGGCAAAGACCCAGGCAAGAAACCCTTCACCCTCTATGCCCTCTCACGAGCCCCCTAGAGTCGAGTAAAAAGCACCAATAAGGAAATGAGAATCAACCTAAGTAACCCAGCCCACACTGCTAGCCAAGTCACAAGCATAATATCATTAACCCAGTCTACAATGCATAACATAAACCTAACCTAACTGGATGCCAGCAAAAACCTTTGAAGTGTGTGCACAGTGGACCTGAAGCTTCAGCACGATCGATGTCCCTAGGAACTATAAAAGTGGAAAGTTTCGAGATCAAATTATGAATAAAAGGATCCAATCTTACTAGAAACTGAGGTCGGGAAGTAGGGGCCTGGATCTTTGAAAAACAACTAAACTACCAGCACACAGCCCTCAGCTTGGGGATCATGGTCCCAAAATAAGCTCAAGGAGGGACTGAGAATGAAAAGGCAGCGAGCTAATATGAAAGAGTCAAGCCCTAATCTTGAGGGAAGTGGCTGCTGGGGTGGTCCCTATCATGGTGACCTTGTCGAGGTAAGCTCATAGCCAAAAGCAAGAATGATGGCATAAGAAGTCTATAGAAGTCAAGCTAAGAAGGGCTGGTGAGCCTTGCTGAGGTGACCTTACCAAGATGACCTCAGGGTGCTGGCAGTACTTTGCCAAGGTGATCTCTCCAAGACGACCTCGTTAAGGCAACCTTGGGGCACTAGCATTTCTTTTCCAATGAGGCCTTAACAAGGTAATCTCACTAAGACGACCTCGGAGAGCTAGCGTTGCTTTGCCAAGGAGACCTCTCCAAGGAGACCTCTTCAAGGCAACCTCGGGGTGCCGTGGCATTCAGTGATCTGCAGCAACGTAGGGAAAAGCTCTGAGGGTCGCAAATGAGCATCAGGAGCCCCCAAATCTGACAAACCATAACTGTATTTGAGGTGGGGAAACACAATATAAGGCATTAACCAACTAGAATTTAGGAATTGTACATAATCCAATTAGGAAGTAAGGATAACGCTTTATACGCCAATCTGGAAAAAATTGTGACGCGTCCATAAACCAATCTGGGAAAAAGATGCTAGAACTCATGAATTGAACCACAAAACATCTCTTACACGTCTACG
>JBDJHY010201911.1:0-11597 GCA_039654485.1 Withania somnifera | reverse complement strand
TATCTTCTGGTAGGTCTTTTCAAGAGTTGGTTGAGTTCATTAAGGAGGTTGAAGGTGTGAGATAAATGGGGTTTGCAAAGATAGTAGTGAAGAATTCCCCTTAAAGGAGCAACTAAAGTGGTTCTTTAACTCAGGAATAGAGTTCTCATAGGTATTCTAAACACCCTATTCAGTCAATTAGAGGTCCATCATGGTCCAGTCATCCTTTTTTAGATTTTAGTAGGTACCTTACCTCTTCTAATTTGACTTAGCAACTCATATTAGATTGTTCCTGCTGAGTGCGGTGAGATTGACCATATCATAGAAATTGGCCTAAGTACAAATAAGCTAGTCAGTCGGGCCAACATCAAGCTTTCTGAGGTTCAGCTCTTACACGTAGAAGAGTTAGTGTTCAGGGTATAGGATGCTCTTAGGAAAGTTATGGTGGCTACATGAGAGGTATAGTTTAGCCACTAGTCTAAGCAAAGTGGTGATTATGTCAATAGTAATGATTCTCAGCCTGGCAGGGGTGGTGCACAGATGGGTGACAAAGTCTATTTCTATGATTTTCCAAGAAGGCTTGAGGCTTAGGAATAAGAAATGGTGATCGCATGTATTCTTATTATATATGATGATGGCTTCACATTTATTTGACCCTGATTTTACTCTCTTATATGTCTGAATTTTTTGCTTTGGGATTGTACATGGTTTATGATTTACTTACTATTCCTATTTATATGTACACTCATGTTGGTGACTCTGTGGTTGTTGATATGGTATATCAGTCATTCCCTATTACTTTTTTAGGGTATAAGACATAAGCAGACTTAGTGATATTTGAATCGTTGATTTTGATATCATTTTGGGAATTAGTTTGTTGTCCCCTTATCATGCTATTTTAGACTATGATAATAAGACAATGACTATGGCTATGATGGGGACGGATAGACTTATTTTGGAAGGTGATTATATTCCTGCTCCTGTAAAGTATAATTATATCCATGCCAAGAGGATGATAGAAAGGGTTTTTTCAAATTTTTAACACTTATTTGGGCTAGTTCAGAGGTCCAAACCATTGAGTTAGTCCCCGTGGTATGTGAGTTTTTAGAGGTCTATCCTGCAAATTTACCTGGCGTGCAACCAAACCACGACATTGACTTTTTTATGGACTTAGAGCCAGAATATCATCCTATATTCGTTCCACCATATAGGATGGCATCGACTAAGTTGAGGGAGTTAATGTCTTAGATATAGGTGTTGGTTATTAAAGGGTTCATTCGACTGAGTGCCACCCTGAGGGGAGCTATAGAGTTATTTGTGAAGAAGAATGGTACTCTTTATATGCATATAGACTATCATTAGTTCAATAAGGTTATGATTCGTATTAAGTATCTTCTTCCTCATATTGATGATTTTCTTGATCTTTACAGGGTATATCTATTTTTTAAAGTTGATTTGAAGTCCATATATCATTAGCTTAAGATTCTAACTGATTACATTCCTAACTCTGCATTCTTTATTCGGTATAAGGCAATATGGGTTCTTAGTGATGTCCTTTGGGATTACTGATGCCCTAATTTAGGATATTCAAGCCTTATTTGGATTTATTTTTCATTATTTTTATTGATGATATATTGATTTATTTTATGAGTAAGGCAGAATATGATAATCACCTAAGAATTGTGTTGGGATATTTGTAGGATAAGTAGTTGAATGCAAAATTCTCCAACTGTGAGTTTTGGTTGGATTCTATGTCCTTCTTGGGGCATGTGGTGTAAAAGAAGGAGGTTATTGTGGACCCACACAAGATGTGGTAGTTAAGAATTTGGCTATGCCTACTTCATTAATCGACATTTGCAGTTTTGTGGAGTTGGTTAGCTATATAGAATGTTTATGAAAGGGTTTGATTCCCTCACTTCCCATTTGACCCAAATAACTCAGAAAGATGTACCTTTCATTTGGTATGATAACAGTGACGAGTGATTTCAAAGTCTCAAGGTATTTCTAGATACTTCCCCCATTCTTTCCTTGCCAGTGGAAGGTAAGAATTTCATTGTTTTGTCGTGATGCCTCGCGTTCTAGTTTAGGTGTTGTATTGATTGAAAAAAGAGAATATCATTTCCTAGGCTTTGAGGGGCAATTGAAGGTGCATGAGAAGAGTTACCCTATGCATGACTTGAAATTAATTGTAGTAGTTTTTGCTCTCAAGTTATGGAGGTATTACCTGTATGAGGTTTGATGTGAGGTGTTCAATGACCATTACAACTTAAATCATGTCTTCACACAAAAATATATGAACTTGAGATAGCATAGGTGTATGGAGTTACTCATATATTATGACATTACCATTTTATACCATTTGGAAAAGGATAATGTAGTGTCCAACACTTTGAGAAAAAAGTCCAAAAGTATGGATAACTTGTCTTATTTGAAGGCTCACAGGAACCCATTGGCTACAAAAATTCTGAATCTAGAAGACTGTTTATGCCACTTGAAGTTTCTGAAAGAGGTCGATTGTTAACCTATGTAGAGGCGAGGACTTCATTCCTTGATCAGATTAAGGACAGATAGTTTGAAGATGCCAAGTTGAGCAAAATTTATGATAAGGTTTTGCTGGGTGAGGTTAAGTTGGTGATGATAAATGATAGAGGTGTTTTGAGAATTAAGGGGATAGTCTATGTTCCCTAATTTGATGACTTTATCCCCAATATCCTTGCAGAGGCTCACAGTTTAAGCTATGTTATGGATCGTGGTTCAGCTAAGATGTATCATGACCTGAGACAATACTATTGGTAGGACACAATGAAATGTGAAAGTATAGACTTTATTTATCAATTCTAGAATTACCAACAAGTTAAGTATAAGCATCAAATCCTGGTGGAATACTTTAGAGGATGCCCATTCCGATTAATAGTGGGAAAATATACCCATGGATTTTGCGGTTGGTCGTCTGAAGACCTTAAGTAAAATTTACTCAATATGGATTATTGTGGAAAAATTGACTAAGTTTGTGTATTTCATTTTAGTACAAACGAACTATAATATGACGCGATTAGCCACGATTTATGTTCAGGGGATTTTATAGTTACATGGAGTTCCAACCTCTATTATCTTAGATAGAGGTACTTAAGTTACCTCTAACTTTTGGAGTAAATTGTATGATAAGATAGGTACAAACTTAGACCTTAGTACAATTTTCACCCTCAGATTGATGGAAAGTCTGATTGAATAATTCAGGTATTAGAGATTTCGTGCATGAGTAATGGACTTAGGGTTTATTAGGACCAATATTTTCTTTGGTAGTGTTATGCATATAATAATAGATGCCATCCGAGCATTGATCTGGATCCATTTGAGGCATTGTATAATAAGAGGTGTAGATCTGCCATAGGCTAGTTTGATTTGATTAATACAAAATCATGGAGTACCGATTTTTCAAATAAGTCAATAGAAAAGGTAAAGTTCATTCAAGAAAAGATCTTGGTGGCTCAGAGTAGATAAAAGGAGTATACAGACCAAAAGGTAAGACAAGTGCACTTTATAAAAGGTGAGAAAGTATTACTCAAGGTCTCACCCATGAAGGGTGTTGTGAGATTTAGTAAGAAGGGTAAGGTCAGTCTAAGATATATTGGACCATTTGAGATTTTCAAGCATATGAGGTTAATAGCTAATATGTTGGTCTTTTCTTTGAGTGTATTGGGAGTTTATCCCGTATTTTATGGTCTATGTTGAACAAGTACCATTATGATTTTAACTATATTATTCACTAAGCTTCAGCCTTGTTGGATGAAAATCTCTCTCATGCAGAGGAACCTATGGATATCATTAATAGAGATGTCCATAAGATGAGGTATAAGGAGATTGTGTTGGTAAAGGGCCATTTGAAGAACTGTCCTATTGAGGAGGCCACTTGGGAGACCAAAGATACATGTGTAGCATCCCTACCTTTTGACTGAGTCAGGTAAGCTTTATCCCTTATTTTCCTATATGTTTGAGGAACAATGGTAGGTAAATTGGTATTTATTGTAACTACCCATTCCATTGTTATGTTGTTTTTTAGAGCCTAAGTATCATATTAGAATTTTCTCTAGGATGAGAGTTGATAAAATCCAAGGGTGAGGTAGCTTCGAATAAACATCCAGCATTGTTAGCTCTAAAATGATCGTATTTTCATGGTATGATGTTTAGTGGTATAATGGTTGTTAATAGATAGTTAAGTGGAATAGCTTCCCACACAATGTTTTCAAATGGAAAAAAGGTTCCCAAACTCTGATTATAGGGATTGATGCATTAAAATTAATATGTAAGGTCTTAAGTTCAAATTTGTTATGTGAAAAAGTTAGCTCTAGTTTTAGATGTGCCCATTGACTATCACTGCTTCTGCAGTGGTTTTTACTGTCACAGTGGGACCGCTGTATTCATAATGGCACCACCATATGACATGAGAAAATATCTGAGGGCCTCCACATCTGGTCCTTGGATGCTAATGCAGTCGCCGAGTAGTTTTCCAGTTTAAATTAGTTTTTTTCAAGTTTTATTTCACAAACACAAGGGTTGAGTTTCAGAACTTCAAAAAGGAAATTTTTTCAAGCCTAGGGGTGAAAAATTTTGCAGAGGTAAGTGACTCTAAAAACTCCTAGTAATTTCTTCCTAGTACAGAATCATTAAGTTGAACTTTAATGGTGGAATCATGAGGTAGAACCCTAAATACATGAAATTGCAAAAAAAGATTATTGGATATGTAAAATCTTCTAGAATGGATCCTAGAATGTTAATTAACATTTTATAACATATAATTATTTCCCTTAAATGATTATGAGAAGTCAGGGAAATTTCATAGTTGAAAAAACCATTAGTTGAAAACATATGCTTTAAAAAGGTTAGAACTACTGGGATTGAATTTCCCAAGGTGTATATTGATGAATTAATGATTAATTGCCTTATATTTATTTGTTTTAGACCAATAATGATTGGATACCTTGATAAAAGGAAAGGGATGATGGCATAACTTGTTGGTCCATGTTCTTTCGTTGTGGAAGGTAATAGTTTAGATGTAGTTTAGACTCTTCTTAGTGGCTTGTATGTTCTGAATTGAATGAATGTTGATTGATCTTCAGATATGATCGTAATTGAATTTTCTTGGAAATTTTTGAAATGGATAAACCATTGACTTGTGGAGTTTCTATGAACTTGTGACATGGTTTTAAACTGTTCTTATAAAAACGTACACTTAAAATACATCCTGAGAAACAAGAAAAGTGTAAATGAGATTAATGATATGAATAATTAGGATCGATAACTACACTGATATAATATTAATATTATTATATTATTATGAATCTGGTGTCATGCCGGTATGGTACATGGACCCTGTTGTTTTCCCTGCAAGTCATGACTTGTTAGGCAAAAATAAGTTTATTAATATGTGTACATATTGAGTGATGAGACGAGGCTTAAAAACTTATATAAATGTATTTTGATGATAACTGGAATAATAGAATCATAAATAGAAGATTGAGGTGAACATGAATTCACTTGATATGACTTGTTGAGATTGGACCTTATGAACCTTTTTAGATTGTTTCTTGATTTAATTGACGAAATTATTGATTACATAATTTCTTGATATGTTTTGAGTTCCCGTCTACTTGTTATTTGATTGAGATATATACTTGGTGTTAATTTAGGTTGGCAAATGATAATGGTTTGTATTGATACTACCCTTGTCACTCTATGAAGTCACCCTTAGGTGCAACAAGGCACCCTCAGCCACAAAGTAGCCTTGGATGGACCCTTGGCTCATGCATGGCTCTACCTCTCATTCTCGGTAGAAGCAGTATCAATAAGATAGTATAACATAAAGGATAGTGGTCCTCATATCTCAGTCAGTAGAAATAATACTGAAAAAGAGAAAACTCTACATCAACTAATAAACGAATGTCCAAAATCCACTATAAAATGAGTAGTAAAATGGTAGGAAAATTCCTCTAGATGACCACAAAACAAAATAAAATTGTAGCTGCGAAATTCTAAACATCAACAGAAATTAAGGAATGTAAATTCCATATTAGGTTCCCGTATCAAATGGAAACTCACCATTTCACTTCTTCTCAAAATTCAAACCAAGTCAAGCATGAACATTAGGAAGGTTTTCCAGATCTACATAATGTATAAATTCAATAAAAGTATGCGGTTAGTATATAGAAGGTACTGAGTACGCAGGAGGTAACAACAACAGACTATAAACAATGAGATAATACATGATTGTGAAATGCATGAACAAATACTACTAACCTCAATTATCAAATGCTAAATTCAATAAGAAATGAGGTGCAATGTAACAATATTAATTAAAATCAAGTGTTAAAAGTAATAAAAAATTTCAACAAAAATCATGCATACTTGTTTGTTTTTAACAAATGAATATGATCTTAGTTAAAAACCATCTTTAGACATCTATCTTTTATGGCTGACTCTTAGATGACTTACTAACTTTAATAACCTTAGGAGGTTCTATAAGCGACGTCCTCTGTGCATGTGGCTACGGAGTCCAACATTCACCATAATAGTAGGTCTTCCTAAACCTTGTCAGGGTAACGGGTGCTAGCTGAGCTCTTAAGGGATCCACTAAGCAAAACATAACAAGGCACTCATTGGGCCAACATGACTTTTTACATTTGCCTATGCAGGTTTGGGATAAGGGTTATTTCACCCAAATCCTCTTGGTTCTAATACTACTCCAGAAATCGATCATGTACTGATTACTATTCATTTATATTTCTAATTTATCCAAAATAGGCCTAGGAATTCATGAACTGACTAACTGACTCTTTCATACTGTCTTTCACATTTTCATACTTTAAACTGACTGGATCTATGATTTCAAGCTAGTTAAACCTTCTTTTAGATTATGATGTCCCTAATCATATATTTAAGTTTTAACATCCAAATCATCAATCATATTGTTAATGAAGACTGACAATGTTCATACCAACAAGTTCTAACCCTTAACATGACCAATATGAATCTTGACTATAATTTTTTATATCAATAAAATTAGTAAAAAAAGGTTTATAAGATCCACTAAGGGTTACAATTGATTTGACTTAGTTGACAAATTTGTGAAATTTATGCCATTTCATACTTCAATTCTTAAACCTTTAAATTTCATTTAAAATTTTATGTACACATGTAACAATCATTACAATTATGAAGAATAAATCAAAATATATGAATTTAACATAAAGAAGAAATTGGGGATTCTCCCTAAGAATTTCTATGTCATAACATAAAAATTTTCAAGGATTTGGGCATAAGGGTAAGAGTAACCCTTAATCGTAATCCACATACCTAAATATTGAGATTCTTGCTTGAAGTTGGAGAATAAACCCTAATCCTAACCTTAAGCCTTGAGAGGAAATGTTGCATCCAAACACACACGCAAGTGTACGTGATCGTACAAGTATATAGTGGCTCTTGCGAGCCGGATGTCGAACCCATAAGGACTTGGATTAACTGTTTAATTGGATTAAACTAATTCTTAACTATTATTAAGCTGAGAGTTTTCAAATGTATATTTAGGAATGTAATTAAACTAAAATGATAAAATTAACTAAGGGACAATTAATATAGAGAAGCCTATATTTCTGCTCAATCAATGAATGACTCGAACTAGGATTATGGGTTTTCTAGAAATCATATTTAATTAATTTAGTTAATTAGTTTGAATTATCTAATTGTTGGTTCCAGGGTTTAACCTATGATTAGGGAATGATCATCCTCTAATCACCAACTATACAAATCCCACAACTTCTTCGATCGACATGTGTTGTGATAAATAGTTTAGATGAATTATTGTTATCTTCCTGTAACATGCCAAGCGAGGAAAACTAAGTACACGATCATGTCTTAGTTGAAAATCATACTCAATTATCCAACCTTGGTATAATCTATATATGAACTCACTCCTTACGTTTCTCGTTCTACCTTTCAGATTCCCGATTAGTTCACTTTTAGGTTTATAAGTTTATCTTAGTGGTCACGAAGAATTAAGATATTACGCATAGAAACATAAGACCAATTATACGATAATTATACAAATTAAATAATATATAAATGAATAATCATCTTGCTAGTTTATACCAAAACCCTATAACAAGAAGAATCAATTCCACATAGACATGAACTAATCACAACAAATCATTCAAACAAGAACATAAAAATATATAAATAAAGGAGAAGAAAAGTGTACACAATTATTCTCAAGTCTCCACGACGGCTCCAAGATCTTGCCCTAGATTAAAAGTCTTCTAAAAATATTATTACAATATTGAACTCAAAATAATCTCTCTCCTAAAATAATATTCACCATTCTCTAATTATTGTACAAACTAGAATTTTTATAGGTATAGGAAATAACCCCAAATAAAATAACCAAATCCAAAAAGAACTTAGAAAATAATTTCTGGCACGACGTGATCCGTATCGTGATGGATTAACAGAATGCCATCATGATATAGAGCACGTTGTGATTGGTTAAATATTTTTAATGACCAATCACAAATATAGAAAAAACGGCGCCCATCAAATTACAATTTGCAATTGAATTCACTTTGATACATTAATATATTATTAATTTTTTTTTGAATATAAATTAACTTTATTTCATTGAGCTTCCTTCTTAGAATTTCTTCTGTAATCTCTCATATTTAATTCGTTTGAGCTTTAAACTTTTTCCTTTTCACGTTAAATAATTCCTACACCATAATATACCATATTAGCATAATATAAAATATTTATTACTCAAGAAATAAATAAAAATATTAAGATATGAGGCAGATAATGGCTAAATGTGTGCTATTTTGGCCTCTCATCAAAGCAAGCCACCTGGTTTACCCCTATTGGCATGGAGTCAATTTTAAAAGGCCTTTTTGGTAGACTACGTGCCTAAGAGTGCACAAGAGTTGCTACGGGATCAATTTGCGGACTTGCAGTAGGTTTCCATGAACATTAATGAGTACGAGGCTTGATATATTAAGTTTATTTTTCTTATAGATTAAGACTTGAACTTCGCAAGGCTATGGAGTGGATATTTGTATTGAAGAAGCCTTTTTTGGTTGTTGCTGATTATGCTTGTAATATGGAGCACTTCAACTACGGAGCCCAAGGGGGTAGTGAAAGACATGGCACCACCAAGGTAGATTTTCAAGTTCTCGATCAGTGTGCAGGAATTACAACAATGGTAGGGGCCACCAATAGGGTTATCACTAAGGTTAGTCTATCCTACAGTACCATGCTACACTTCATACTTCATATGTTGGGTAGAGAAGTTAGCCCACCAGGGGTTCAAATTTCTATTTGCATGGTTATTTTAAGGATTCTAAGAGTTGTGCCAAGGGCCGAGATGGGTATTTTTAGAGTGGTGAGCACGAACACATTTTTAGATTTTCCCAAGGGGACTAGGGTTGGTGGAGCAGGTCCATGCTTTGATTATGGAGAGATGGTTCATACTGTCAAGATTTTCCTCGGTACAAGACCACACAGACAACCACTTTATCGTCACAGATAGTGCCACCGGCTGAAGGTGGCTAAACCATAGCTTGGGGAGGTAGGGAAGAAAGGAAAAGAGATGGAGAAAGGGGTAAAGAAGGTGCATAGCAGGGAAGGGGCCACGATCAGCTTTATGATATCCCAGAAAAAGTCGAGGCTGAGGCATCTGATACTGTTATGACTAATATGTTACTTTCTTGTGGACATTCATATTTATCTCTATTTGAAATTAAACCTACTTTGTCATATGTATCTATGTATTTTTTGCTCGTTTGGGGACGTCTAGTGAGCCATTATCTATGCCATTGAGTGTAGTTACCACGGTGAGCATGGACCTTATGGTGGATCGGGTATATACATCCTGTATTATAACTGTCCAGTGGTGTAGCACTCGTTATAATTTGATTGAATTAGATATGATGGATTTTGTTGTGATTCTGGCATGGATAAGTTATCCCCTAACCATGTAGTTTTGGAACGTTATATCAGTACCATGACCTTATTCATACCTGACATACCCTTAATAGTATGGCAAGGCCTACTAGCTACTCCTTGGTTCGGGTCATATCTTGTCTTAAGTCTCGTAGGCTTATTATTGGGGTTTTCCTAGCCTATTTGGATCATATTAGAGATGTTAGTGTTGATCCTCACTGCCCTAAGTCAGTACCTATTGTTTTTGAGTTCTTGGATGTATTTCCTACTGATTTACCTAGCCTCCCACCCTAGAGGGACATTGACTTTGCTATAGAGGTTGAGCTGGGCACCAAGCCCATTTTTATTGATCCGTATTGTATGGACCCAAAAGAGTTTGTGAGTTGAGTGTTCAGGTGTATGATCTTCTTGGAAAAGGCTTCATCCGTCCTAGTATACCACCTTGTGGCGCCTCAATTTATTTGTAAAAAAGAAGGACAGGGTATATGTGTATTGACTATAGGTAGTTAAACAAGGTGATTATTAAGAACAATCATCCCATGCCGTATATTGATGATTATTTGACAAGCTATATGATACCACCATGTTTTCTAAGATTGACTTGAGATCCAGTTACCATCAGTTGAGGATTTGGGTCGAAGATATCCCGAAGATAGATTTTGAATAAGTTATGGGCATTATGAGTTTCTGGTGATGTCATTTTGGATGACTAATGCCCCTACAACCTTCATGTATTTGATGATTTGAGTATTCAGTCCATATTTGCACTTGTTTGTAATTTTTTTCATAGATAACATTTTGGTAAACTCATAGAGTCAACAGAAGTATGAGGAGCTTTTGAGGATAGTGCTTCAGACTTTGAGCACTGAGTGGTTTTACACTAAGTTCTCAAAGTGTGAGTTTTTGTTAGAGTTTGTAGCATTCTTGGGTTATGTGGTGTATATTCTGGCTAAGATAATGTGGATCGTGATAGGCCTCGACCTACTATTCCTATAGAGATCCGCATTTTCCTTGGTTTAGGTGTGAACTATCACCAATTTTGTAATGATCCGTTTGGTCATTTACTTGTTTTTTACCTTTTTTTTATTAGAGTCGTCTGGTAGTTGCCCCAAGTCATTTATGACTTGATAGAAGCGGTGGTTCTATGCCCCTGTTGGATTATTTGAAAGATGTTGTTGTTGCTTTTCCGAGCTTAGATGAACCTAAGCTCTGCTGTTTCATTTTTGAGCCCCTATTGGATTATTTGAAAAAATACTGCTTTTTTGGTACAGTTGTAGACCGATTTATCGATTATTTTACTGATAAATTAGTGACTAATAAATTGGCCCTTGCTCCGTTAAATTGGCAGATTCTGATAAATCGACTTTTTTTTACCGATAAATCGATACCTTTTAAGTTTTTATTCTAGGAGGGAATGTCGATTTATTGGTCATTTAGACTGATAAATCAATATATGTCTGGTGAGTTTTTTAGGGAATGTCAATTATCAGTCGTTTGGACCGATAAGTTTGTATCTTCTAGGTGCCTTTTTTTCAGGGAATGACAATTTATCAGCTATTTTGATCGATAAATCAGCAACCGGGGTGTTTTTACTTCCAGTTCCCAGATTCCAAATTCATTTCCTCACCTCACTTTTC
>JBDJHY010201900.1:0-11597 GCA_039654485.1 Withania somnifera | reverse complement strand
TTTTCTTGTTAGTGGTATATCTCATAATAAATAATAGATTTTAGACTACTTAAAAATAAACATGAACACAATTAAATTATTATTTACTTTCGTTATTAAATTATTAAATTATTATTATTACCATCTATATTCCACCCTTTTTTAAGGTTAATAGATTATGAAAAATCCTTGTAAAAATAGATAATAAATAATGAAAAATCATCAGGATTTGATCTTAGACGTCGTGCTGACTACCGCCCCCTTACAAAATTAAACCCGAATGAGAAGACCTATAAAATTGGTATTAGAGCTTGTAATTGGAATATAATAAATATAATTATCTGTTAAAATTAGTGAAGAAAAATTTAAGATGAAAACACACATGTCGTTTGAAAAAATTTAAAACTCATATGATGCATACTGGTATTACAGAAAAATGAAAATAAATTTTTTAAAGCAAAAAACATTGATATTAGAAGAAATTAATAAACGTGAAAGAATAGCTTACTTAATAGAAGATAAACAAATGAGTCAAAGAGAATATATAAAATTAGAAATAGCCTATGAAAATCTAGTAAATATAAATGTTAATATAGATATATAAAATTTTCAAATAAACTATCATATGATAGATATAGTAGAAAACCAAATAGTACAATATTAAAACTTAATAAAAATGAAAACACACTTATCTTTTGAACAAATTAGAACTTCATATGATTCATATTGGATTGATAGAAAATTAAAAAGGGAATTGATAAAACAAAAAGAGTTGTTATTGGAAGAAATTAGTAAAGATGAAAATATTATTAGTACAATAAAAGATTTTATCTCTTAATAATCTTTAGATGACATTCCGTTGAGAAAATCCTTTGCTCTAGGCTGGAATCCCTTTACAAATTTCAGGAGAAAAGAATTAGGGACAATTAGGCCAGGAAGGTGGATAGCTCTGGTAATCTGAAGATATATTAAGGGGTATGTTTTTTTATGTTATATGTTTTTAATTATAATTTTGATAAGTATACAATTGGTGTTTATGATTTTATTAGATTTTTCTTTTTAGTGGTATATCACATAATGAATAATAGATTTTAGACTACTTAAAAATAAACATGAACACAATTAAATTATTATTTGCTTCCGTTATTAAATTATTAAATTATTATTATTATTACCATCTATATTCCACCCTTTTTAAGGTTAATAGATGATGAAAAATCCTTGTAAAAAATTGATAATAAATGATGAAAAATCATCAAGATTTTATCTTAAATATCGTACGGACTACCGCTCACTGACAAGATTAAACCCGGATGAGAAGGCCTATAAAACTGGTATGTTAAATTTTATGGTTCAAATCATAGTGTAAATCATGTTGGTTTAGGTTAAAGCTTTTTTCTAATCTTTAAATCTTGATCATGAAATTGGGAGTTTCTAATAACTGGTATAAACTATGAATGAGCTAATTAGAGTCCGGTGATCTTGACCCACGCCAAAAGGGGTCCTGTGTTTCTAACCACACAATGGAAAATAGGCCACCCAAAATAAGCCATGACTAGGACTAAACATTTAAGTCTAAGCTAAGGATTATTAACTAGATAGTCAAAATTTTATTTGTGCTAGCAACACAAGTGTTGAGGTCTAGGGATAGAATAGGAATTAGGTATTTGTCTAGGTATTTTGGACTTCTAGTAGAGTGTTAAATGACATAGTTTAGTCATCTAGGTGATAAGGAAGTTAAAAACGTACCTAGGGGTAAATAGCACAAACTTAAACTTTTGTACTATAAATAAATTAAGGCTTCAAATTTTTTTACTGATCCTTTCAAATTGCTTCATGACATGAGGCTAGAAAAAATTCCCATAACATTTCACTCAGACCAATAAATGACACGCATTTTGTTTTATTAGAAACTCGACTCAAATAATTTTCTTTGGATAGGTTACAAGTCACATAAATCCTAGAATTAGGAGACGTTTGAAGTTGACCATGCATGAAATAATATGAAAACTACAACGGTAGAAAAGCTTTGAATTTAACGTTGCACTAGGAGTTCCTTAAGACCTTGAATCATGTCAGACACTACTTTCACACTTTAGAAATAATTATGACATATAGGAACAAGTGATAATTCACAAGAGGGTGTGCCTAACCACGTATGTAAAGCAGTTAAAATTTTAGCTCAAAATTTTAGGGTGTTATAGCAAGCTTGAACTATAGGTCAGCTCAACATCACGGAATACCAAACAATGGCATAAAACCTACCAACAGACTCAAAAGAAAGCATGGAACACAAATAGCCAAAAGGTACCTTTGAGGAACTAGCCTCTATGCCTATAAGAAAGACCTACCTAATCGACAAGTGCCTAAGAATCCCCTATCACTCAATCAGGGTACGTCGAGAAAGGATAAGGTAATGGTCATGGAACAAAAGTCTAGAACCACATAGAGAGGGGGTTAACAAGTCCAGGACCAAAATTACACCATAAACAACTAATCAAGTCATATTCAATAAATCCTTTCAAGTGCTAAACTGTACATATATTCTAGATATATCACCAGTAATAACGACTAAAAGGGAAACCTCCCAAAAATGACCATAAGAATGACAACTGCCACCCAGGGCATAAAACAGGACTAAAAAGTGTGCCCTACCAAATAGGGTACAACTAATCTAGCCAGCAACAAGAGATACCACAAAGTCAACCAATAAACAAAAGATACATCCTAAACACAATATAGGAAACAAAACAATAATAATTTATCATGATCAAGACACGGGCTAAAGCCCACAACATAAAAAACACAATAAAACCCGCGATATAGCAGAAAACGACATTGTTCAATTGGAAAATATAAATTAAGGTAGAGAAACACTAGAATTGTACCTAGAAATTGACAAGGACAAGCCTGGAGAACCCCGGGCTATTTCCCAATGCTCTGCACACTAACAAAGACCAGAGGACGAGAAATCCCTAGAAGAATCTGCTGCTTGAACTACACAAATAATCCACTACCCGTCACTCCCTGGCCCAAAGTCAATCCCTCCATACATAAAACACAAATCTCTATAATTAACACCCTTTATAACTGCCTGTTGAGGTGAGGCTGCCATTGATACTAACTGAAAAGTCCCGCGCAATGTTGTAATGACCCTTATGGTTATTTAGGTGTTTTGAACATTATCCTGTGTTATATATCTTTCTAGTTACTTTCCCAGGTCAATTGTAACCTAATGGGATTGGTGATCCATCTCCCTTAAGGTTCAATAGAGATTTATCTCTTTTTGCCTGTTTTAGAGCCTGAACTTAAGTACTCGTTGACTTTAGTCAACATTCCTTAAAATGAGCTTGAAATTTAATTTCAATAGTTTTGTTAGCCTTGGAATGCCTACTTTAGTCTAGTGGAACCTTTAGTTCGTATTTCGGGGTCATCATTTTGGATTTTGAGTTGTTTTGTGGAAATTCAATTTATTTTTAGTTGAGAATTTTCCCAAAGTTAGTGCATAGTGATCGAAGTGTTGGAATGAGATTATAAAACTTCTATCAGGTGTGGAATGGTGACTTTGGGCTAATTGGTCCTTTGGTATGCTTCTCAAGGTAGCCGGGTTTATTTTTGGTGCATTTGTGGAAGTTAGAATTTTTTGTCCTTTTGGTTGATTTTGGTTTAAGCGCTCTTTTTTCTTAAAAAATCTCCAATGTCTATTTTAGAGCTTACGATGAGTCCACGATATATTTCTGTGCAAGATGCATATTTGGTTTGCCAAAATTGTACCGTGTTTTATTTTTGAGCCCCTTGTTGAAGTTTTGGAAAATGTTATTTTTGTAGGATGTAGCAGACCGATTAATCAGTACCTTTAGCAATAAATCAATGACTGAGAAATCTTTCTGGGTCTGTTAAATCTATAGTGCTGATAAATCATTCCTTTTGACCGATAAATCGGTCACCTAACAAGGTTCCAAAATATGGGATGGTGCCGATTTATCAATACTTTGGTATGATAAATCGAAACCTATAAGGAGGGGGTTCCAATTTTAGGGGGTGCCGATTTATCGGTGATTTTGACCGATAAATTAGTCACAAACATCTTTAAGTGGGAAATTCCAGCTTTTAATTTCTTTTCTCTTCTACTTGTTTTTCCTTATTTTTTCTCATTCCTTGACTCATTTTTATTAAAATTCAAGGTTAAGCTAGTAGTTCTTATTCGTAGAGTATAGGAGGTCATTTTCCCACAGCTGAATTCTATTTGTGTAAGCCTCTCCATCCTTGAAGACTTTATTTAAGATTTAATGGTGACATCTTATTTTTTATCTAAATTGGTGGTTGACTCGTGTTTTCAGCTGGGTTGGTGTGGGTTGAGCTTGGTGTGTTATAGTGAACCATATTCCTCATGGGTTGGTGTGGGTTGAGCTTGGTGTGTTATAGTGAACCATATTCCTCATCTTTCAAGTACGTTATCATTTGATTTTCATTATGATAGTCAATTCCATGATCTTCCCTAATTATGAAAATAATTTCTTGGCTAATTGACGACCTTCTGGTGGTTCAATTAAGATCTCATTTGAACCACGCATTCCTTGAGATGAGGCCAGCATTCTAGTGATCATAGTTTCTTTTTCCAGGCTATAGAGCTTGCGGGCATGTTATAGGCTCAATATTCAGCCCTTCTTGGAATTTTGTACAATTAGTGCTGTTAGATTTATCTTGACTTCTAGATTTATATTTCATCATTTTTGAGCCGTTTGAGACCATTTGCTGTCAGTCGGGCTGATACTCAAAGGTTGTAGTGCACTAGTCATCGAATGACAGGTAGGCTCTGTGGGGCTTTGTCTAGGCATATAGATTACATAATTATACTAAATAGTATTTGTGGGTAGGGTTTTATAGGTTGTTTCCTTGTACTTGGATCTATTCTTCTTCCCATCCTCGTTCTTTTCCTCGATTGATGCTCGATCTAATACGATGCCTTTGACCTATTACTAGCCTTGTGATGGCTTTAGGGTGACTCTGAAAGTAGTAGAATCCTGATGCATGGCTTGGTTTTGGGTTTTTCCCTTTGGATGGTGTGTTGTGCTACTAGCTGTAGCTTAGTTGAGCCTATGCAGGGCATAGTTGGCTATAGATATTATTGTGTCATTGCATTCATACTGTGAGAGAGCCGGAAGATCTATTTTGAGAGTGCATTTGGGGCTGAGGCCCGTATCACCGTTCACCTTTTTGGTTTTAGAACTGTGGAGGATGGTTCCCCTATGATAATAACGAAACTGATATGAATTGTAATAAAATGGAAATTTCTAATGATAATATAAGTTAATGGATCTTTTACTCACTTGGTTGCGTACCAAGCACCTGGTACTACCCTTTTTCCCTTATTTAGACCAGGTTTCACACCCTGGCACTGGGTACTATCACTTGCTACTTATACTTGGACTTGAGTCTATCTTCATGCTTCAGTGAGTATAACTTTTTCTATACTTATCATGCTTATCAATCTGAGGACCTTGGTGACACTACTTTATCGAGGCGTGGGGCGCCCTGAGTTGCCTAGATTACTGCATGATGAGACTATTATAATAAGGCATTATATGGGATGTGAGATTACCATAAATTTAAGGATTTGTATGTGGTGGGCGTATACCCCCATGGACCCTGCCTTTAGGTGCGTAGGACTGGATGAGGGGTATAGTTGGAGTAGGGATATATTGGGTTTATCCCTTCCATGGGTCCTTCCTACTAGGCCTATGGGTACCGTAGGAGGAGTGTACACAGGAACTGTGCCATTGTGTGGTTATGTTACATTCTGCACTTTTTTTCTTCAGTGTATCCCTAGTAGTATGGGATGCCGACAGGTAGTGTGACTTTTGTGTACGCTTCCATTCTTATAAGGGTTTGGCAGTGTTAATTTACTTATTTTATTACTATACTTTCTATTTAACTAGTGCTAATCTTTTCTTTTGGACCTTCTTTGATCTGTGGGTTATTTGTGCATGACACTATTTGCTTTCTCATTCCCCTTCTTGCATCTTGAGGTTATCGGTATACCGTCCATGTCCTTTATTTTCTGCATTACCCAATCTTCCTTCTTTTACTGTTACTATTTTTGTATTGCTGCAAGGAACCCAAGTGCGTTCTTTCCTTCTAAATGTGATCCTATTCTGTGTTTTAGCTAGTGTTGATCATTTTCTATCTTTGTCTTTGCTCCCTGTATGTGTAGCTGGCTTCTCGTGTCATATTACTTGTTTGCATGACCTTAATTTCTTGCATTTCTTTTATTTACTGCTTTAATGTTTGTTATGTGCCTAGTGGGCCCTCAAAGCCTACTAGGTGCTTGTTTCTTTGGCTACTTGTACTCATACTGCACTTGTATTCCCTTGGTGCAGATTCGAGTACTAGCTCCTAGCATTGATTCACGGAATTTCATTTGTTCTTCCTTGATGTTAATTTAGGAGATACAAGGTTAACTTTGGGCGCCCAGCTGTCCCTACCCTCTTCAGCTTGTATTTTGTATCTTTTGTTTTTCAGAGACAAGCTTGTATTATAGAATTTTACTTGTACTCTATATTTAGTAGCTCTATACACTAATATTGGGTCTTGGGAGCTTTGTTGATTCTATAGTATTATTCTGCTATTATGATTCTATCTCCCTTATCTTTAATAAGATTACTTGTACTTACTTAGCTATAGGACCTTTGGCTATAGGGTTGGTTCTCCTACTAGTGCGATAGTAGGTATCATCATGATCCGAGAGATTGGGATGTGACAGTTTGGTATCAGAGCCCTAGATTTCGTATGGTGTCAGTGTATAAAGCAAATGTATAGTAGAGTCCTAAGGTTCGGCACAAAGGCATTCGTGAATTATCTTCTAGAGGCAATGATGACATATAGGAATGTGACTCTCCTTTTAATCTTATTTCATGCGTATATCCTAGGTCATTTCTAAAAAATTCTCATTTATTATCCTTATTCTTTCACAGATGTCGCATGCACGATACTATTCGCCAGATACCAGTGAGCCCTCCGACCCAGCGGCTCAGGATACAGCTCCAGTTCCTTTCACAGCACCTATGGGGGTAACTACCAGTTTCAACTTTAGAGATCCCAACAGTGCCTGTAGAACCTATTCCATCACCAATTCCACTATCTACTCCAGATATCCGTACTATTTTATGTCAGTTACTCAGTGCTCATGGGGTATTCCTATAGATGAGGCACAGACGCCTTCCCAGGGGGTTACCGGTACACTATCCATGTCCTTTATTTCTTGCATTACCTGATCTTCCGTGCTGTTGATTTCAGAGATGTAGGGTGAGTTTTGGGAATCCAACTGTCCCTTCTCTCTTCAACTTGTATTTTATCTCTATTATATATTTAGAGATAGGATTATTTTATAGAGTTTTACTTGTACTCTGTACTTAGTGGCTCTGTATTTATATACAATGATACCAAGTCTTGGGGCTTTGTTGATTCTGTAGTATTATTCTGTTGTTCTGATTTTATCTCCCTTCTCTTTACTATGATTACTTGTACTTGTGCATTCCGCTATTAGCATAGTAGCCCTCTACTTCGACTTCAGGCTATACGGTTGGTTCTCCTACTAGTGGGATAGTAGGTGCCATCATGATCCGAGAGATCGGGTCGTGACATAGGCAATTATGTACAAAACTGTAAACTTATTAAACCATGATCTTAGCACTAGCCAACCTTAGCTACACTGAAGAAACTCATGTAAATAACCATATCAGTGAGATTCCATTTGACACCCTATATCAAATCCCCGAGTTCATCCCAAAGTCACTTTCTTAAATTCAGCAAAACAAAACTTTGACATAAGGTTACTAAGAACTTCTGGAAGTCTGTCAAACACTCACTACTCCTCTAGAATCATTAAGGGCCTGGGTACCTTTGGCTAAGATACTTCTGGCACTAATGGTAGTTGAACTGAAGAAACTATCGGGGTTGGATGGAGCTAGTAGAGCCTAAGCACCCAGTGTCACTCCTTGGCTAATGTTTGGGACTCCATCTAAGAACTTACTGGTCACCATATCTAAGAACTGTATTAAAACACTCTGGATATCAGGAGAAGATACTGTTGTAGAATCTATGTTAAACTACTATCTATAAAAGATACACTGGTTGCAACCTAACTCTAACTGTCTGACACTTCAACACACCCTTGGCCTCAACCTCGGGGTCGGCCCTTATCATAGGGTTTTACAAAGTCCTTACTACTAAGTAGGAGCGTAACTTCTACCTATTGAATACCTTACGTAAATCATCACTAAAGGAGTGAATTCAAGCAAGATCTCCAGAAACTGACAACAACATAATGCACAAAATGGATCCAAGAAGTGAGTGCTTTTTAAAAGCGCCCTATAGCCTCCCAAAGATAGGATATGGAGTCTATATCCCGATCCGTAGGACTTTATTAGACCCTTTCCTTCGTATCAAGGATAATGGTGAACCTAAGATTTGATACCACTTTGCCTTGACCTTAAAACTCATTGATAATAGAGTCTACCAATCCGACCTATAGAGAAGCCTATCCCCATCCTGGAGCGACAAGCAATGGGTTGTACCTCAGAACACATCAACCAAGAAGCTAAAGCTAGGGAGGGGAGAAAAGAATCAAATACAATTAGAAACAACCATGTCTAAGACTTGGTATTATTAGTATAGAAAGAGTCTATATACAAGACAAGGAATAATTGATCAAAATAATACAAGATAAAAGCTGTCTCCGGCTACCAGTGGAGATAGAGCTGCAGCTGATAGAGAAGGGCTTCTCGAATGTTATGAGCTTATTGTATCCTCCGAAGAATCCCAAAATGCATCTAAGAACAACCATCATGCTCAAAGATACCTGCACTAGATCATGCATCACAAAAAAAGATGCAGAAGTGTAGTATGAGTACCAATAACAACGGGTACCCAATAGGTATCATAGGCCAACCGGGAATTCATAAGATATATAAAACAACGAGATCTATACTAATAGGCAAGAAAACAACATATCAATTATAACAAAGAATGGGTCTAACAACAATAAGATACAATAAGGAAAATAGCTAAATAATTGGGGGCAATAGGTAATAAGAGTAAGTAAAAACACAAGCTAATCGGTAGACTAATCAACGAGAGTGACTGCAGACCTGGGTCATCAAAGAAACACTAGAATAATAATAATGATACCCTAAAGCTATAGAAGTAAGGATCTGCTAACTGGTAAGCTAGAGGAGTAACAAAAGCTAAACATCCAATAAGGGAAAACCACTTGTAAAAGTAATGCCAAAGGAAACACAACACATACCTTAAGATCTAGTGCAGACACCAAGTAAGGTGAGCATGTGTATGTAAAAGGTAGTACTGAATATTAGTAGTCAGTACTAACATGGATACACTGTAAGGATTCAATAATCACTAGTGAATGAGTTATGATAAAGTAAATAAAGTAAGTAAAACCCTAAAACCAACATAAAATCATAGGGTACACACTAAAAAAAGAACACAACTTAAACCTAGCCAACCCCTCATAACACAACTTAAACCTAGCCAACCCCTCATAAAATCGGTAGGTACATCCAGTCAAAAAAAAAAAAAACCAATGTGACTTCCCTGTAAGCCTGAAGTGTACAGCCAAACGCTATAAGTATGCAATGAAAGGGGGTGCTGGATAGTAAATGTGCCATAATAGTAATCCTGTATGCTCCTCATTTGGAACTATGAATTACAAGGCAGGACACACAAAAGAATTCATTCGTATACATCTCCTTCAACGTATACCCCTCCTTTAGGCTTCACATAATTACCAAAAATGGCAGGGGTAGGGGAAAAACCTCCCGCAGCCAACCGTTGTAGTATTTTTATCATCAGGGTAAAAATACCAAAGCTCGAGCTCATCTCATATATATTACCCCAGTCAAATATATAGTATATCATCATAAGAGAAAATCCAATATCCTCAATGATAGTTTGAAAATAGAGTCTAACCGTGCAAGAAAATAGTTCCATATTATTGAGCAGTCATGGAGAGTATTAGTATACTATAAAAACCATTCTCCTATTTTAAGATGTCTCTAGTTATATCATAAGAAAGAAAATCCATACCACAAAGTGGTCGTGGAAAATAAACGCATAAAAGAAAAACTCTTTTACGTGTTAATTTGATAAAAATCCCAATTTATTAATATATTATTAAGAAGTTCATTCCAATGTCCAGTTTTTACTCATTACAATTAACCAATGCATGCTCGCAACATAGAATCAAAAGTTCCTGCAACATCTCAACACTATCTAGATCGGTCAAGGGCTACCAACAAATGGGATCTTAATAGAAAAATGCCTAAAAAGTTAACAACATGAGTCTAATGTCTAGAATATCAACCAAGGTATGTCAAGGGTTATAATACCACTCAATACTAATATATAATTAAATAGTAACCTTTACCAGTCTAGGGTATGCTACTCATAGTCATCGACAGGTCGAGATAGTCATATAATTCATTTAGCAAGTAATAATGCTTAATAAGCCATATATAACAAGAATTATAACCAACAAGTATTATCTAGGGTATAGGGAGGGACCAACAACATGCTCAAAAGGATAATCAATAAGGTATTATATATAGTAAAATGACAACTAAGGGATCCCAAGAAAAGAAATGAGGAAATAATCATTGGATAATTCACAAGACTATCCGCAGAGTGGTAATCACATAATTGCTAAGTTGAGAAAGCATAATGGGGCATGAAATTGAAATAGCATAAGAAAGAGTCACCAGTCCTAATTTCCGACCCCATATATTAGCCAGTCATACTATAAATATCATACACGTGCATAATCTAAAAGAGAGAAATCGCAACCTACCTGGAGGCTAGTGATAGTATCCAAGCGGGAAGCCAAAAGCTCAAATTTTACAAAAAAGCCCAAATGAGTCCAAAACTATCAAAATCATAACACACGTGTTAAAACATGAAGAACAAGACCCATATTGCTATATAAAAGCTCAGGTCGAATTTCGAGATAAAAACAATTTTGTGGGCCTTGCAGCTTGAAAAATAGAAATAAAAATATCGACAAAGGGATGCACGATTAAAATTTTGTGTTATTCCAATATAATATGAGAGAGATATTCACCCGCAAAGATAAGAATATTGAACTTTTCATTCTTAGAGTTAACACATAAATGAATATAAAAGTTACACAAAACAATGCAAACAAACCCACTCTGCAAAAATCAGATTATTCACTTTCTAAATTAAAGGAGAAATTTCATGATACACGATTTAAATGTATGTATATACATAAATATATACATACATACATATATGCATGTGTCTGTGTGTGTATATGTTTTCGAAAGAGAGAGGCAAGAATGCTACACAAATATAAAGGCTAGATTAATCTTGTACCACCTAGAATAAAGTCTAAATATGTATGTATAAGTTTGAAGATATTTAAGTGGAAATGCTGTCACTCATTTATTATGCCACGTGTTCCAATTTAAAAAATTAGAAGGATTTTGCTAAAAATAGATATGTAAATGTATAGATATATATGTATGGATTAAGGTCACAATTCAACTACCACCTGGTGGAGTGGTGGGACCATTTCCTCCCTT
>JBDJHY010201889.1:0-11597 GCA_039654485.1 Withania somnifera | reverse complement strand
ATTTTAATGTCGTGGAGGCTAGATACTGATAATAAGGATAGTAATAGATAATGACATAATATATAATAACTTGGAATATTCTGATAATAATATAAGTTAAAGAATTTTTGAGCGTTTCAGACTCAACATTGCATCGAGCACCAGTATTACTATTTTCACTTATTTTAGTCAAGGCTTCATACCCTAGAACCAGGAAATATTATTTGACTAATTAATGCTTGGAATTGAGTCCAACTATGTTCGTCAGTGAGTACAACCGCTGGCACTTGAGTTTTTCATCATACAGTAGTGATTACAGCTTTTCAACACTTATCACACCTATTTTCTTGGAGACTTCAATAATACTTGTTCCCTTGAGGATGTTGGTGATACCACTATATTAAGGTTTTGGACGCCATGACTTACAGAGATTACGGATTGACTATACTATTGTTATGAGGCACTAGATGCTAGATTATGAGACCTTTGAGGCTCTGTGACTTGGGGAAGTGAGATTATGATGACGTTAGAGATTTTACATGGTGGGCTTACCTCCATGGACCTTGCTCTAGGCTACGGAGACCGGGGGAGGGGTATAGGATGGAGCACCAATATATAGGGATTAGGGTTAGCCTTCCATCGATTCTGCCTACTGGGCCTACGGGTAACGGAGGAGGAACATACACAGGACTTGTTACTTCATAATGTGTATTTACTTTTCTGCACTTATTTTTTTCATTGTACCCCTGTTCGTTTGTAGAGGCCTACGGGTGAGCGTGCTTTCTGTGTATTAATTTACTTATTACATTACTTTTATTATTGCTTAATTATCATCAGTGTTTACTTTTGAGACTTTTTTTCTATGTGGGATATTAGTGCAAGGTGTCATTTGACTATTCATTCCATTCTTACTTTGAGGTTACCGGTATATCGTCCATGTTCTCTCATCGTCTACTTATCCATTTTTTTATTACTTAGTATTGTTGTTTATATATATTGTTGTGAAGATTTTAGGTACGTTCTCTTCTTTTTCTTGAGATCATATCCTGATGTTTTAGCTAGCGAAGACATGTATATTTGCTTACTTGCTTTGTATTTGAGTAGATAGCTTCCATGTTATATCCTTTGCATCTGTGACCTTACTTTCTTGTATTCTGTTATTTACTGCTTTTATGATCGCTATGTGCCTAGTGGGCCCTTGAAGCCTACTGGGTACGGGTTGCTTCGGCGACTTGTAATCATACTACACTTGTTCCCATGGTGCAAATTCGAGTACTAGCACCTGACGTTGATTTACGGATTACTGTTCGTGCTTACTTCTTGCTACTTTCAAAGATACAGGGTGAGCTTGACGTCCAGTTATCCCTTCTCTCTCTTCAGATAGGACTTGTTTCTTTTGTATTTTTAAAGATATATTTATAGAAGATTTTGCTTATACTCTATACTTAGAGGCTCTATTTATTTACACTGGGTTTATTGATTCTCTTATTATATTCTGCTATTTTTGTCAAATACCCTTTCTTTCATACCTTGTTATTGTACTTGTGCATTTCCCTATTGTTCATGGTAGCCCTCCACTTTGCCTTCGGGGTACAGGTTGGTTCTCCTATTAGCGGGATAGTAGGTGGCTCGTATTTGGCATATCCTAGTCGTACCTATATGATATTTTATATGGCCTTTAGATATAGATAAGGGACTCAATTTCCTGTACAATGAGTGTTGGTAAAGTGGGTTAAGGAGACTGTCCATATATCTAGTTCGACACGATCAAGTTAACTTCAATTTGGAAGTATCTAAACTCGAGATTTGAGGGTGGTATTTGAGTCTAAAATTTAAGGTGGTCAAGTGTATATACGTTTTAAATTAAATTAAGAAAAGTACGACCCAAAAATAGAATAAAAATTTGAGGTGCTTTCTTGACTTTATCAAGCAAGCAGGTGAGTTACCTACTTGCTTAACTTAAATAGGCTAAGTAGTTGTGTAATGGATCAGATTTAAGCCCATGTTATTCAGCTCACTTGAGGCCCAAACTAAGTGACATAAAAAGGGGAAAAGTAATGGGCAGCCCAATACCCAAATTCTTCCCCAAAAACCATATAGCTAAAGGCCCATTATAGACATAAATAACCAAGTAGGTGTATCACCTACTTTGAACTTTATGAGCATTTGGGTTCCTTAAGTAGGTGCATTACCTACTTGGACCAAGTTGACCAATTTATGGTCCTAAATGCACCAAAACAACCAGCACAAAATAGAGCCTTTATAACCCCAAGTTCCTATCTAATTCCTTTACTTTTAAGACTTGGAAAAATCATATTTCTCTAGGCTTTCTCCCTCTCTCTTTAAAAGCCTAAAACATCAGCCCCAAGTTTCTCCTAGGGTTCTTGAGGAAAACCACACCCTTGAAAGCACTTTGAGACCAAAAAGCTCTCACCAAGACAGTTAGCACCTAAGGCAAATAAAGGATAATTTTAAAATGAGAGAGTGGGGTGGGCTGAGGGATATTAATGTGGGATTTTGGAGGTGTCAAGATGCTCATATGAAACTAGATTGAAATGAGGGAAAACAATGGCCTGGATTTGCTTTCCGTCATCTCTAATCCCCTGTAGGCAACTTGGAATGGCTCACTTGTCATTTTTTAAATAAAATCAAGACATTCATTGGGATAAAAAGGTTTGTTTGACAAGTGAGACATGGAGAAAAATGGTTTTGACACCTTAAATAACACAACATAAAAAAATAGGTTGATTTTAAAGGATTTTAAGACTGAAATAGGCAAGAAAAGGCAATGTAAACACCACACACAAGTTATAATGTTGGTCAGTCATGTAAAAGTCATTTGAGACTAAGAAAATATAACAACTAATCTGATTTAAGCACATAGATTGATCTACTGAGCATTGTCAACATTTTGAATAGAAATAATAAACAAACATTTCATAAAATCAAACAAAAATTAAAATAGCCTTCTGTACTCCTTTTAGGCAAACTTTACCATCAACTCAAAGCAAGAAAACTTCATAAACAAGTTGAATACACCATTACTATAAATTATTCTAATATATCATATTATGTCAAGAATAATGTCAAAAATAAGATAGAATGAGCAGTAGTGTCACGCCCCAGAGTCACCCCTTAGGCGGGACCGGGCATCCTCAGCCACTAAGTTACTTCAGTAGCCTTAGATGGATTCTTGGCTCATGCATAGCTCTAACTCTCATACTCAATGGAAGCATTAACTTAATGTAACTATGATAATGTAGTAGAAAATCTTACATCAATCAATAGACATAAATAAAAGAATGATGAAATCTTAAATCTGATACTAGTACATCACTGTCTGAAAGACTCTATACACAAATTACATGACTCCTAGCACATGACTAGTAGCTAGTCTCTAAACAAGAAACAAATAAACAAAAATAAAGTTATAGCTCTACTCAAACTATAAGAGTAAATAAAAATCCAACATCATGGGCCCTCGAAACGAGTGAGGACTCATCAAATCTTCAACTCTCATAATGCGGATCTATCAACCTTGAATGGCTGGACGGCTGACAGGATCTACATGTATGAAAAACATACAGTACAAAAGTATGCGATCAGTATATTTAATATACAGAGTATGTAGGAAGGTAACATAAACAGGCAATAACAATATGCTTTTTTAACATTATAAATAGACCATGAACCCATCTATGCAATGTATGGACAAATCTGACTCTGACTCTGACTCTTAATATCAGGAAGCAATAATGTGAAACAATATCATTTAATTATAAATTTCTACTCTCTTTTATGCTAAAACAAGTTGGCTAATCACTACCAGGCTGACATATGATACACCTATCACTACTATGCTGATATACTAGATACTCAACATGTGGATGCATTTAAACATCAGATATTCAAAGACCTCTTTAAACCCTTCTTAAAGAATGAACTCGTGAACAGAGTAAAAATTATCATTTATTTAGTTATGAAAGACTACAAGTTTGACTCTGCATTACAAATCTCCATGTATAATTATTATGCAAAACTTGACAACTTTTGAATAATACCTCACCTTTCTAGAATATAGGTCACCTTTCTAGAATATGGTTTCACTTAGTAAAACATCAATTCTTATCCTTTCTTTATCTGATCAGTGGATTATTTACCACTAAGTGGCCTCTGCCATGCTTTAGTTCAAATTATTCGATGACCTTTGCCACGATCTATTTTAAATAATCAAGTAATCTCTGCCACGATTCATTCCAAATGATTAAGTGACCTCTGCCACAATTGAGTAACCTCTGCCACGGTTTAATTAACAAGTGACCTTTACGATGATCCATTTCAATTGATGAAGTAGACTATGTTGCGGCCTCAGTGGGAAAAATAATTATTTAATTTATAACATACACTCAATTTTGTAGATATGTCCATACTTCTTACAAAGTTTATTACAATTTAAGTAATCAAATATTCTTCTCAAAGGGGTTATGACTGCAACTTTGACTTGAATATGCACAAGGTCAACCATCACGATTTTATCTTAATTATGAAGTTAAGTCTTGAATCCATGATTCTTACTCGATACCCATCTAATAAAGATAAACCCAACCATCTATGCAAACCTTTCAAACTTCATGTTTCATTTCACAATTTATATGAATATGATACTTAGAATTTAAAGGACAAGCAATAAGATGTGCAACTTAATAGAACTCAAATAATGGTGTTCAATATCACATATGGAAGGGTAATTTGCAAGTGATGACAAGTAAACATGATTGAGTATTTCACTTCATTTTATAAACAAGTAATAAAAGTTACTTTCTTAATTGACAACTTCCGTGAACATGACTTACGACTTAAAGAAATATGTAATTCATGATATAACATGTACAATGTCGTACATATTACTCTATGGACTATGGGAAACATGCTTAGTAAGGATTTTACAAAGTATCTGATGGACTGAATAATCCGAACAACTATATTATGAACTTATTAATATTAAAACTTAGGGTTTGGGCATATGAGTAAAAGAAGACCCATGCTCATTACCCCACATACCTGAATCCTTGAGAAATCATGTGAGAATTAAGGAAAAATACTTGCAATTTGAAAGCCCTAAGTCCTTGACCTTTGAGAGAACTAACGTGGTTTTTTTTTTGAGAGTGTGAATAATGAGAGGTGAGGAGTTAAAATTAATTAAGTATGGGAGAATAGGGGTAGTAGAGTAATTAGAGATTTGACTAGGTAATTTAAACTCTTAGTAGAGTGTAAAATGGTGTAGTTTAGTCATCTAAGTGATAAAGAAGTTACCAAAATACCCCTAAGGGTAAATAACATGAAATCAAATTTTTTACTGTCATCAAATAGCCTCACGGTGTGAGTCTACAAAAATTTCCTTGCTTTACATTATGAGTCCACTGAAAAAGTCGATCAGTGACTTTCTTAAAATGGTTCACGATGTGTGGCTAGTAAAATTCCCATAACTTTTTGCTTGGACCTCAAAAAACATGCGTTTTGTTGAATTGGAAACTAGACACATGACTTTTTCATAGATATGCTATGGGTCATATAAATCCTTATATATTTGAACTTATGATCTTTTAAAGTTGACCCATACACGAGACGATATAAAAACTACGACAATAAAAAAGCTTCAAACTTAACTTGTGCTAGGAGTTCCTTATGACCTTGTGTAAAATACTACTTCCACACTTTAGAGGTGATTTTATCACATAGAAACAAGAGGGAATTCGTAGGATCCGTACTTAAGTACGTACATTGAACAGTTCAAATTCTAGCATAACCTTGGGGGTGTTACAAGTAGAATGTAAGAGAGATAATAGTGTACCTTTTGGAGTGCAGGAATCAAGATAAAATTGGAAACTAAACCTAAAAACACTCAGAAACCAACGAAAACTCTTCAGCGTGCCAGACCCCCTTAAATGAGTATAAGGAAAACCACTTTAGAGAAATACTCAAAGGGGTCGAGGCTTACTCAGATGTTACCTCAAACCCTAGAGCTCTCAAGCTAAAAAAAATTAATTACGCCTCTAAAACTTTAATGAAGTAATGATCTACCTAAATGGCAACACTTAAGCAATTACGATAAAAAATTGTAACAACTCACACTATTTAGAACCTAAGAATTTATTAACACTCAAGCTTAGAAATTAAACCCTAATTGTTACTTCTCTCACTATTTATTACTCTCAGCGTTGACTGCTCACAAAGGAAAAAGGGATGGGGACTTATATAGAGGCCCCGACTAGTTCAACAAGTAAAAAATGGGTGGACCACAAAACAATTGAGAATAAACCATCCCAACCTTTGAAATTGAATTGAAAAGATCTCAGTCCTTCAAGGGCTTTGCATTTCAAATCCAAGCTAGGGTTAGGGGTAAAACATACCACAGCCAATCATTGGCTCATAGAGGTGTACAAACCGTATCATAGAAGGGAAAATCCCAAGACCATCACCACAGAAAATCATGCTCTCCAGACGGCAAGGACAGATATACAATAGTACCAGGACGCATGATTTTCCTTGTGTCACGAAGGCACATGACGACAACCAACAGAATAATCGAAAATCATCAAGAAGGTTTGAGGGAATTCTCAAGGGACAAAGCGGAAACGAGGGCATCAGCCGCGTAGGGAAAAGGTTTTTGGGAAAATGATTTGGGAATTAGGGGATTTGGGATAAAGAAAGAGGTATTGGGTCGGTTAAAGAGTGTTTGGGAAGGAAAAAATTAAAATAGTTTGGGTCGGGTGGGATTTGAAAGAAGAGAAAAATGGGCTTTGCCTATGTATATGTGTGTGTTTTGTGTGTATACATATTGGAATACAAGGAACAAATGACATTACCAAAATAAATAATAGCCTGTTAATAAATTAAACCTAATTTATTTAAATTGGTTTTAAGTTTTTAAATAATTAACTAATAACAGTTCTTTCCAAATAATATATACATAACTTTGTATATCATATATATATATATATATATATATTGTATTAATTTAAAACCACTTAATATGGTGTATACATTAATATGCATATATTTCATATTCTAAAAATTTAAAAATCTTCTTTGGAATTATATTCTTATGTATATGTATACATTTATATACATGTAGTACATTGGTGTATACATTTCAAAATTATATATTAAAAATCATTTAGTAACACTCAAGGTATTTTAAACTCAGTAAAGCACTTTTAGAAATAGTTCCATTAAAATGGCTTAGCTTCTCAAAATTACAAGCTCATAACTTATTAATTAGAAAAGAGTAAAAATCGAGTGTCAACAACATCTCTAGCACGTTCTCTAGATAGGGATGCTCCTCTATCCCTACCTCTAGCTCTAGCTCTGGCCCGGCCTCTACCTCGAGTAACAAGCACGAAACATCCTGCTCACCTCTGTCAACAATAGGCTTAGTCCTCACCATCTGTCGAATAAAAACACTCAACTACTCAATACACGTGAATCAACCATGCTAAATAGCAACAAAAGAATGAAAAGATATTTTCCTTGAGTTCTGTAGTCTTTCAAGGATAATTAACGAGGTCTTTGTACTGATCCGCTAGACTCTAGAAAACTTGACTTATGAATAGTGGGACCTATGAACCTAAGGCTTTAATACCAAATTATCACGACCCAAAATTAATGTGATGTCACCTATCTTTTTTAACCTAGTAGGTCAATTATCTACTAGAAACAAAATAAATACGGAAGTAAAACTCATCAACACCCTAAACAGGGGAAACCATATCAATCTATATATACTAATAAACCCAAATGACCAAGTTGCCACCATTCAGAAGACTCTGTAGATTTGACTACAAGGGAATTCAAATGTTAATACAGAGCCTTTAAGAAGTAAAGACACTAGAAAAGTAAATATATGTGAGGAGTCCTCAGCAACTGATAAAGAGACAATTATCTGCCTTTGAATCCTCGAGTTGCTCTGGACTGATGGGAGAGTGAGAATCACTAAGTTTCGAGGTCAACACCTGCACAAAAGTGCAAAAAAAAAGTGAGTACAAAACAACGATACTCAATAGCTTCCTCGACTGACCTAACTATAAAGAGAAAATGAAAGCCCCTAATACCTAACTGATTCTCTGAAAACTATAACCTGCAACAGTTCATATACTAATATGGCAACCCAGTTAACAGTATAAAAATCAGCATACACGAATCTGAATGAATACTCAATACCCTCCGTCATGGAAGACACGTAGTATACTCAAACCATGATAATAAGTATCAGCGGAGATCCCATGAAATCATTTAGAGACCAGACAGTTACAAGTCATCATCACTTAACAGATAATCTCAAAGAATCAGTAAATATCAGATAATCTCAAGGAATAAGACAATATCACTAATCTCAATGAGTCAGACAATAGTCAATGCCACATGTCAAGTAAAGCAATGCATAATGCAAGTGGCCCAATACATGTCTGTCTCATGTACACACCTACTGGCATTTTTTTATGTCTCAGCCAGGACTCATGAGGTTCATGTTACTACACATTTCATGACCTTCAACACGGGTCTCGGACGGTCTAATCATTATTTCAGACATTTGAAAGCGGACCTTGGACTATCTATTCCATATCTCAAACATATGGATAAGAACCTCAGATTGTTATTCCATCACTTAAACATCCGAATTAGAGCCTCGAACTGCCTATTCCATAACTCAGATGTCTGGATAAGAACCTCAGACCGCCTACCCAAAGCAGACATTCGGATACGGACTCATAACTCATAAAATATACTCATTGGAATATCACAATTTTGAATCTCAAAAATCAATAATATTGGCCTTTCATGGGTAACCACTATCAAGAATATATTTTCTATCTCAATTTAGCCTCACAAGCATCATAATTAAAATATTATAAAAGTATCAATAATTCACTAAGGACGTTTACAACAACAAGTATATAGTCAAGCCACAATCCTTCATTAAGTTATCATTTCAATTACATGAGTCAAAGTAGAGCAATTTATAAACCAAATCAAGAATATATGTTTCAACAATCTCATCAAGAATTTACATTATTTCAAACTTGCTCATTTTATACCCAACATACTTGATAATATTAACTCCTTAGTATCTATTTCTCCCAAATTACAACCAACTAACAAGCAATTGTTAACACTTTATATAAAAATCAAGTAACCTCAACTTGCCTTAGACTTTGAAGAATTGAATCACTCGGGAGTTTTTCCTTTTCAAATGGACCCAATATTGCAATCTAGTTAAACACAAAGCATAGAAGAAAATATACACTAATTAATACCCATAACTTAAATAATTGAGGTTCCCTGGGTCCACGGAGTCAAAATTCAAATTTTATCGTAAAAACATGTTACTCATCACTTGGGGAATCTAAATACCAAGTTTTATTAAATATCCAATCCATTTTATGGTGGAAAATCAAAGCTTTATATTTAATTTCATAATTGAACTACTATTTTTGGTTCAAAACCTTCAATTTCTGTATAATAATCATGTTAAAATGATGAAAAATTATTGAAAATGTGTTAGAAATCTTACTCAATTGATATCTTTGAAATCCTTATTCAAACTTTGTCAAAATGGTGTTTTGAACTTGTGTATTGCATGAAAATGAGAAAAGTTTCATAAACAAACTAATTAGAAATCGCTCAGCGAACAGTGGCTTCACTATGATCCCGGTAGGCCTGCCACGATCGTGGTTCATTAAGTGAAACGGCCCAGCTGTTACCCTTCAAGAATGCGGTGAATAAAATTTTCCTCAGGTCAGGATCACAGGAATAGCGTCGCGATTGCGATAAACAAATAACTTGACCTCCGATAACGTGGTGGAGGCCATGACAGCAACCGGTTGACAACAAGATGGATAAGTCTCAAAATGCTCCGAATGGACCCTTGAGATTTGTTCTAAATCCAGTGTAAACAAACCATATATGCAACCATACTAATTTTGATGATTTGGACTCGACGAAACAATTCAAATGCACATACAAGGTCTCATTAACCCAATACTCGCTAAGGATCATTTTTAACTAAAAACACCAAAATGTGCTGGGGGTTACAAAAAATTAAAAAAAACTTCATTCTAGGACAAAAACCACCTTTGGAATCCAATAAAATTATCAAATTTTCAATCCTAGCACTTTAAGTCGAATGTTGACCAAAGTCAAGTATTTCCCTTAAAACTCAACTTTATCCCATCTAATTACCCAAAATCATCATGAATGGGCTAACACAGAAAGAGAATGTGGTACTAGACCGAAGTTGTTATTCTGGAGCTAATGGAACTGACGAATTTCTATTTTGAGGTTCCTACCTCCAAATGACCCTTAGAGTTTCATATTTCACACTTAGTAGTTTTAAAACTCAAAATTTCCAAAATCTTATGTAAGACTCATTTTGCTACCGATCAAGCCACAAAATCAAACTCAGTTTGGCACAATGCAACTACGAGAATGGTCAAACAGTCAAAATGCACAAAAATAAAAAATTACCTTGAGGGTCATTACATCAATTGCATATTTATGCATCATAGACATAATTGTTACTTTTATTTTTGCAAAGCTACTTCACTTACACAACTTTGTTATTTGGATCAGTTATAACGTGTTCATGATCCATATCTATTGCAAACAATGCCTCAACAGTATCAACAACAGTTAAGCCAAAACTATTTGATTCAATTCCTTCGATAAAGTCAATAGCACATGTAACTAAGTCAAACACATACTCACCACTACTGTTGCATATAATTTCTATCTCAGTTATAGTAATGCATAAAGTATATATTACAAATTATGTAATATTTTTCTTCAATGATGCAAATAGTTTCACTCCCATGTTATTATGAATCTCCACTGGTGTTGCATCACCATCAATAATGTGTTTAATTTGTATCCTCCTCCTAGATTTATCAATATCCAGTTGTATTGCAATAGCTTTAGTTCTTTATACGATTCATGTTTATGTATAACAATTTCCTCAATTTCATGTCCATCATAAATGTTATTTATAATCTGAGAGCCTGAGCAAGACTGATATATTTTTCATTATATATCTCAACATAAATTACTTTTAACATAGTTGCAGAGAGAAATTTTGATTACAAAATTTAAACTTGGAGAAGAAGATTTGGATATAGATGAACTAATATGAAGTTTGAATTCGTCTTTGTTAATTCAGGAATACACCTAATTAGGCAAAGTCATTGAAATATGATTATTTCTTCAATTTATGAAATTTTTGTTACTTTTCTTGTTTATAATCGCTTTTATTAGTGAACGTATCAGATATACGATATGAAACGAGTTGCCGAATGTATCGTATGTCTACAAAAAAAGTGGTACAAATCATAAATTTAAAAATTAATAGTATAAAAAATAATTAACTTTCATAATAATATATTTTATGTAGTTTAATCTAATTAACATACTCTGCCATTTTCTTAAAAGTTTATAGCAGATCCAAAAAAATAGTCAATCTCACCTTAGGGGCTGTTTAGTAACAGAAAGCTGTTTTCAGTTTTCCATCTCCAGTTTTCCAAATTTTCCATTTCCAAGAAAATTATGGAAAATTCAGAAAATGCGTT
>JBDJHY010201869.1:0-10797 GCA_039654485.1 Withania somnifera | reverse complement strand
CTTTCCCATACTTATCATAATGTTAGACTGTGAGCCAGTAACACTAGTTGATCCGATTAAAGGCTGTTCTTAGGGTTGGCAAAATCTAACTCAACTCGTCTAACTCGTTTAATTTGTTTAAGTTTGGGCGAATTATTGACTTTTGCTTAGCTCAATCCGTTTTAACCTGATCCAAGTCAATCTATTAAAAATTGAGTTGATATGTAACCCAAATTAACTCATACAAAGTTTTATAAAAATATAATGGGTACTAAATTATTAAAAAAAAAAAAACAAATAACATAATTAAAAGTTAGACGAATTAAGTTATAATCTATTTTGAACACAATCCATTTTGACTCACGCATATTTAGGTCGACCCACTCAAATTTAACCTGACCCGTCCAATTTCCGCCCTAATAGTTGTTGTATCAGATCTATAATTTAAAGGAATTATACGATCCGATCTGGTATAATATTATTGAGAATCCGGAGTAATATTATTTTAAGACTGTTAATTAATGAATTAAAAGCTACCATATTGCAGTTAAAATTAGGTCCTATTTTTTAGTTGCAACTAGGTAATAAAATAAATATTTAAGGAGACAATATCTTACATTGTACTGCAATTTAATCAAATTTACATCATTTACCATGTTCTAAACATTTATGTACAAGTGAGTATGTAAATATATAAAAATTTAAAATCAATTCTGATTACTCCTATCATAATTTTAATCAAACACGAGACCAAAACCGTTGCTATCAAACCATTTCTTTCCGAAATAGTTTGTTTTCCGTTCGTTTCCAATCTTTAAGAATAATGACAAATTTGTAGAAATTCTTTATTAGAAAAAAAGAAAGTAAGAGTCTTATTTAGGAATCAAAAAGCTAAGCTTTTTCCACTTTCATTGGTTGATTCTTTTTTGTTGTTGCGATGATGACTGTCTTGACTCTATTCTGATAAGACTTGTCTAGAATCTTTTACATTTGTAGTTTGCAGCCTTTGCTTCTGGCATAAAATAAATAGTTTAAGCTAAGCAAATAGTATTAACTTTTTATCAAGCCTCAGATGTAGCCATTGGTAAAGAGGAAAATTGGAACTTCACAAAGAAAGCAACATAAATTTGATTCCACTAAGGTGGAGTGGGACCCAATACTTTGGAGTTTTTTTTTTTTTATTTGATGTTATAGGCTTAATTGATCCAATTGTGAATCAAGCTCTCTTAAACGAATGTAATTAAATTCTAATTGAAATCTGTTAGTACCTATAACACTACTATAGGTACCTCGTTTAGGTTTACATAATATGCGCAATTCCTTTTCTGCTGCATCCTTTTTTGTCTTTGCCTTGGTAATTATCATTATTAACCTTATTGCAAGGAAAATGTTTTCCAACTTTCTCCTTTACATTAATTATTTTAGAATAAAAAGCATAAACATAAAAGAAATTAAAGAGTTAAAAAAAAAAAACATATTGGTTAATTAATATTTTTTTAAGAGTTTGCAAAATCTTATTATCTCAACGACTAGAAAAACAGAGAAAGCCTGTCACTTTTTTTTACACGCTTTTTAGAAAATATTAGTTAGGAAGGATTTTTCTCTATTCATTTAATATTTGTTCTTCTTTAAAACAATCACTACTAAGAATAAAATAAAATAAAAATTATAATTTTTAAATAATAAATAAATTAAGATAATTATTTTCAAAAATCCTGACAGATAATATCAACAATACTATTTATGTAATTTAAAAAGAAAAATGTAACTTATAAGAATATTCTGTCCAAATAGTTTTTTCTTGAATAGAGATAGTACCTTATATTTCAAAGTCCATTCTCAAGTTCATTTTATCCTTTTCTTTTCTTGCAATTTGGATCAAATAAAAGGGGCTAGATGTACGAAAATATAACTACCTTGTAAAAATTTAATTGTATTTTCATAATTGCTCATCACACATGAGAAAAAAAGAAGAAAACAAAAAGGAAAAATGAATATTCAAAAGAGTGAAGGAGAATTGGACCACCACGAGAAAGAGAGGAGTTTTCACATTTCTTGTGATACTTATTAATGCTAACCATGACCATTTTCCTAAAATCAAATGTGATGCCCAGATCAATTTACGAATCTTATTATTATTATTATTATTATCTTTTTTTTTTTTATGTCTATTATTTATTTTAAATAAATAAAGATCATATAATATTTTTTTTCTCTCCTCCTAAATTCAATGTAAAGTTTGATTAGACTCTGTTAGTTATAAATTATTTAAATATTAGAAAATGAGTAGTATTTTTTCAAATAAAATTAATATCTAAATACAATTCTAACTTTTTAAAATATTCTCTTCTTCCAACTTCAACCAAAATTTCCTAAACTCCTGCTAAGTTAATAACAATAAGAATCTCAGAAAGCGTTCATGAGGCTTAACTCAATGGTCATCGGGTCCACCTCTTGCAGTGTGCCTCACACCTGGCGTGAGATCGATACCTGGCAGTAGTAAGAATTATTATTGATTATAGAGTCATTCTCGGTGTTGAGATTAAGATCAACCCTTTAAAAAAAAAATCTCAGAAAGCATACATGAATTTTCAGAAAATAAAAAGCTTTATTTCTGATCAATCGAGACTTATAATAAAGTAGAGAGATAATAGCACAGATATTTTCAATTAGCACCCAACATATTTTCTTGTTCCACTTTCTTTTTCGCCTCTTTTTAATTTTTAAAAGTTTAAAATTAAGAAATAAAAGAATACCATCCTATCAATCCTTGTTAACTTTAATATGATTTTTGACTTTGAGAAATAAAATAAATAAATATTCATTCAATGTTTCCTCAGTTGAATAATTTTCTTAAATAATTACTCAAATTTGAGAAATTACCTTTTTTTTTAGGATTATACTATTACTTAATTTTTATTATTTTTCATAATATACTTAATATTATAAAGACATCATTTTCTCTCTTAATTGTAAATCATGTTTTTTTTATTATAATAAATTTTTTAATCTATTTAAAGCAATTACAATCTTTTATTTGGGCCTCTTCATAGATTTGCGCGATGTTAGTACAATGATTGTAAATATTTCAATTAATAGATGTTGATGAATAATAAGATTTAGAATGGTTTTTTAGATTTTTTTACTAGTCCGTTACATAATTTATTATATGAGAATTTATTGTTATTTCAACTCTTATAACAAGAAACCAATTTAAAGTTTCATAAAGCGGATGAAAAAGAAAAACTAGATTTAGTTACAAAATTTTGCCACTTGCTTATCAAATATGTGCACAAATAAATTTAATTTTTTTTAAAAAAATTATAGCATATCAAAGGATGCTATAGTTTTAAAGAAGCATATCAAAACTTGCTATAGTTTTACAATTAAAGGATGAATATGCAATATCACTATAACAGATCATGATATAACCTTAGATATTTTAGCAAAAAAAGAAGCACATAATATATTCTAAGAAGTGCTTCACGTAACTAACAAAAACAATTTACTTGAGTAGAATCGTAATTGTTGGTATTATTATTCGTGTTTTATTCATACTTTTTATACAAATATATATTTTGATTATTATTATTATTATCTTTTTTGAATTTTTATGAGTACATAATTTATTTAGAAGTGCATACTTTTATAATAAAATTCAATAACTAAGAAACCTTTATGCATAACAATTAAATAAAAAAATTGGGTTCATTTAAATAAATTATAAAAATATGGCGAAAATAAAATAAAATAACTTTCAACTAGGAAAGAGGAAAATACGTTTATAATCATACTAAGTATGTTTTGAAAATAAATAATGAAATTTAAATAATATTATAATTTAAAATGTAAAAATAATTTTATAGGATAATTCTCTTAATTTGCGTGAAAATTCATGGAAATTACTGTGTCATTTTTACTTTTGACCGGGCTTCCATTCAATAAAAACAGGTACAAACATGATAATAGAAGAATTGATAAAGGGCAATTGTGTAAATTAGAGAAACAACAAGTTGCAGGGCGGCCTGATATGTCATTGATGATTTTGGTTTTAACTTGTTCATTCATTGAGTCAGACATTTGAGTGTGGAAGCTGCCATGGCAGCCTTTACTAAATAAATAACCCAGAATGTAATGGGTAAAATTTCCATTTACTTTTAGTATTAGTATATAATCTTGAATTTGGCATGATTACATAACTGAGTAATAAATGAGAAAAAGTAAGACATTTTAACATATAGTATTAATGTTACTTTTTGTTGCTGGCTTTGTTGAGCTTACTGTCGAGTAAAAATCACTTAAGAAATTTTCAATTTAGTGGTAAATGCAACCAATTACTTCACTACTCTACTACTCTCTCCTCCCATTCTAACTACTGTATTTCTTTAACTCAAAATAATTATTATATTTGAAATTTAATTAAAATTAATAATTATTTTAACTATAGCTGCACATTAAATAGTTCGTTTTCAAGATGTCGTAGTTCTTAATAAAAGATATTTAATAAGTAAGAGTGATATCTTGTATTTTGTTTGGTCAATGGAAAAATTTAAGCAGAGTCTGAATTTAAAATATATAAGATCAAAATTCTACTCTCTTTAAATTACTTAGTTCTGAATTCATAATTTGCAGATGTTCAATGGATTTCTTAAGACAATTACTTAGTTCTAAATTCATAATTTGCAGATGTTTAATGAATTTCTTAAGACAATAATAGAGTTTGAACTAAAGTTATTAAGTTCGACTGAATCATAAACTGTACTCTAACTTCGTCCTAAATAAGAAAAAGCTAAGATGATAGTTAAAGTGAGATACTTCCTCTATTCCATAATAGTTGTTATATTTTAATTCTTAAGAGTCAAAATAATTTATTTTAAGCTAAATTATATCATATTAATTTAATATTTTAAAATAAAAATATAAAATTATATAAAAAGTACTACAAATTATAATTTTTTTATATCAATATGATAAAAATATAGCTTAAAATGTTAGTTGAAGTTCATATCGATTAATTATAAAAAACAATATAATAGTTACTTTGAAATAAATGAATAAATAAGTTACATCTTTTCATTTACTTTTACTTATCCATTATATTAAAAATAAATATTTCTTTTAATTTATTCAGTTTAAACATTCAAAGATCACTTAGTTTATATTTTATCTATAATATATTTCTAAAAATATTAAAATTATTTTATTTAAAAAATGATATGATACAATTATTGTTTTATTTATAATTTTTTTATTGCAAAGTTAACACTGAAATAAAAATGATGGAATTTTTTTTTGCATATATATATAACTTAGAAGTGTGAAAAGTGGTCCCTCGTTAATTGGGTTATGTTGGAGTGTAGCGGTCAATAAGGTGCAGTTCCAAATAATTGCTCCCGCTGAAATCGCTGGATCTACTTCTTTCTGTTACTACTGTTTTTACGCATACAGAAAATTACCATCTTTCTCCTTTTCTTCAATTTTCTTTTTCTCTAATTTCATCTCTCTGTCCCAATCCAACCAAACTTCCAACTTTCCTTTTTGTGTCTTCTGGTTATATATGATGCGCCACAATTCATTTCTTCCAAACACACATCATTTATTTTTCGGAAAAGGATCATATATTTATCTGAACGGTAGAAAATGGTTTGTTAATATTTTCTGTTATACTTTCGAGTTATTTATGTTTCTGGCATCATACTTTGGATACATATATATTTTTATATTCAACGGAGGAACACGTGGCAACCTCACACCGAAATAACTCATTCACCTTTTTATTTTGTCTTTATCCATTTGAAACTCGCCCGGATCCAATTTTCTATTCCCTTTTTTTCTTTTCTCTTCTCCACACTCGATTAATGGCAATCTCTCTTCTTCGCAACCCATTTGTCATGCCCTGAAAATCAAACGTGATGACATCTACCTTTCCAACTCATAAGGTCAACTTAAATCATAGATAAACAAAAAAACCAATTTGAATGTGAAAAGTAAATACATAAATAAGTCTCTTAATATCCTTAAAACCAAGTAGCCACTGTATAGAGCAACGAAGTAAAATTTTATACAAGTTTGGTCCAAATTTTAAGACTTTCAAGAAGGGTAAAAACTTTAAAATTATAACAAGAGATTCTGGAGATTGCGAACGAGCGACAACTACCTCTAGAAGTACCTGGATAAGCGACTAATTCTGAAGAGAGAGAGAGAGAGAGAGAGAGAGATCAAGATTGGTCTGTTGCAGCACCTGCACAAAAGTGCAGAAAAAGTAAGGGTAAGTACGAAATAACGGTACTCAGCAGCATCTTCGACTGGTCTAAATATAAAGAATCAGTGACTACTCTTGACATCCAACTACCCTCTAATACTACAACCTGTAAACATTTTACATCCAGCAGCCCAACCAACAAAACAGAACCAAATAATATATATCAATCTAAGTAGTCCTCACAATGTACGACTATCACCAACTCCACCACAACAGTAATCACCTCAAGATGGTCAACAATATCAAATCCCATCAAGTATCAGTAAGAATATGAACTAGAAGTCATGGATCATAGATAATCATCAAGTAGCAACGACAAATACAGTTTATGAATTGAATATCAAGTAATCCCAAGTCATAATCAAGTATCAAGTAGCCTAGAATCATCAACAAGTATCATGTGATCTCAAATCATCGTCAAGTATCAAGAAGTCTCTAACTATCAACAAGTCAAGTAAGTATAAGTCATCAAGTGGATAAACAAATCAAATAAAAGCCAACCAAAGTAAATACAATGAAATGCACGAATAATCATGACTCTATCTGTCCTATATATACACACCTCTGCCGAGACTGTCATAGTTGGGATCTATGAAGGACTCATAAGTTCCATATACATATGCAGTTGAGACCATCACAGTCAAGTTTAACTACTTTTGTAATCTCAATAATATGCCCATTACTGAGATCGTCACAGTCGGAATTTTAATCCATATGTTACCTCAATAATATACTTGTTGCCGAAATCATCACGGTTAGGTTTTCAATATCACTTTGTTTCCTTGATAATGTGGCCCGAATCATTTCCATGATCGAATATCAATAAATTACACATAATAGAGAAGTCGTGAAAATATTATGCACAAGAAAATCAACTCAACAGGGAGCAAATAGTCATCAAATCACCCATATTATTCTAGTTCCTACAAGGCTTTGCAAAAAGATATATTTCAACCAAGAAAGTCATTATAAAGTAATTTTCATTATAACTTCAACTCAACAAGTTCCACCCAAATTATGGTATTTCAACTAGTTCATAAAATAGAATAAGATCATGAATCATGAAATCATGTCATCAAATAATTTTCTTATTTTGACCTGGCATATGTCACCACAATTAGCCCCAAAGTAATTCACCTTCCCCAACTATACATAATCTACCAAGTAATCGCTAATGCTTTATAAAGAGACCAAATAACCTCAACTTTTGAAAAAGGAGAAGGATCTTATTCAGTGGATCCCTCTTGTCCTTAGATTCCAAAGAATCGAATCACTGGTGAACCTTTTCCTTTTAAAATGCCTTCAACCCCGCACAATCTAGTTACCCACACAAGGAATAAAAGAAAATACACATTAATCAACACCCAAGACTCAAGAGGTTTATTAAAAAACTAACCCCGATTCCACGGGGTCAAAGTCCAAAACTTATCATAAAAATATGTTATTCATCATTTGGGTAATCTAAATATCAAGTTTCATTTAATATTCATTCCATTTCATAGCTAAAACCCAAAATTTATTCATTTTTTGAGTTTATTATTTTACCCACTAATTTGAGGCTCAAATCACGTAATTTTGATGTAAAAACATGTTAAAGTTAATTACAATTAATGAAAATAGGTTTAGGAACTTACCCAAATGATTATCTTTGAATTCCTCTCTCAAACTTTGCCAAAATAGGGGTTTTGGTTCTTGAGTTGCATGAGAAACAAATGTGAGTTCGTGTTTTGAAAGAACTAAAAATTGCAGAGAACAGTGCTTACATCGCGATAGGATCCCCAACCACGCGATCGCGATGCCCTAAAAATTAGCTCCCTACAGTCGCGGATATGTTCCATGAGATCGCATCTAATGGCGTTCCAGCTCTTCTCTATCGCGATACCCCACCACGTGATCGAGACAAATAAGGACCCAGGCCTTCACGGTTGTGGCTTCACCACTTGATCAAGACAAATAAGGATTAAGGCCTTCAAGATTGTGGCCCCCACCACGCGATTGTAATAAAGGCCATATAGTTGTGATATCAACAACAAAGCAATAAACAGTTAAGGAAAAATTGACTTCAAATAGATCCCCGAGATTTATTTGGAATTCTGTGCAAACAAACCATCTATGCAGTCATACTAATTTTTAGTTGACTTAACGACACCATCAACATGCGCATACGAAGTCTCCTTGAACCGATACCCGCTAAGGGTCCATTTTAACTCTATTTTCCGGGCTTACGAAAATATAAAAGACCTCATCAAATCTAAAAATAACCTCTCTGAATCCGATTTTGTTATTAGATTTTCAACTGCGCACTCTAAGTCCAAATGTTGATCAAAGTCAATAATTTTACTTAAAATTCAACTTTATCTCATCAAATCACCCAAAATCACCATGAATGGCTTAAAACAGGAAACAAATGTTCTACTATACCAGACTCCATATTTTGAAATTGATGAAACTGACGAATTTCCGTTTCAAGGTCCCGAACTCTAAATGACCCCTAAAGTTTCTTATTTTACACTTTAAGGCTCCAAAAATCAAAACTTCCCACAATTTACTCAAAATTCATTTTGTTCCCGAACCAACCATGGAATCACATTTAGTATGGAATAATGAACTATTATAAATATAAAATAGGCAAAATGCATCAAAATAATAAAAATGACCTTGAAGGTCATTATAACATCCACCATTAAAAACCATGGTCTTTCTCAAACATAAGAAAGAAGAAGTATTTGAATGGTTAAAAAGCTGAGTGTACTGGCTACGCATATCTGACTAGATTCCCCAAGTAGCCTCATTGATCGATCGGTGCCTCCGCTGCGTTTTTACTGAAGTATCTTCTTGGTCTGAAGCCTCTTGACCTATCTATCTAGTATGACAACTGTCTCCTCACTATCATAAAATTACGCTTTCCCGGCAATAAAAAATGACTTTAGAGGCAATAAAAATTGCCGCTAAATTATATACCAGCCATTAATCTTTAACCGGAAATTCAAGTATTGCTAAAGCCTTTGGCGGTTATTGTTACAAAAGCTGGTAAAATATATGGTTTATTGTCACTAAAAATTATTAGTTCTAATGGAAAATATTTGCGGTAATTATTTTGCTGCTAAATCCAATCCATAATGGCTAACTATGCTCTTTTAGCACCCATTATTATCATCTGTAAATTCAATTAAATTATTGGTAAAAGTCTATAATTTTAGTGGCAATTGTTTTGTGGCAATTTGAATGGCTACAATATCTCTTCTAGAAACTTCTTTCCTTTAGCGTTCAATTTAATTGCAAGTAAATTCAACTAAATTGTGATTGATAGTCCAAAACTTTAATGACAATTCTTTTACAACAATTATAAAATCTATAATATTCTCATGAACGTCTTAATTTTGACCTGTAGCATCCATTTTTATAGCCATCAAATTCAGATAAATATATAATAAAAGTAACAAATTTTTAACGACAACAAAGTTTTTCAAATGCTAAAAAGTATATTAGACTTCAATCAAAAAATAAAGTATATCTTATTAAACTCAAATAAGTGAATGTACTAAATAATTGAATCAATATCACAATTTAAAAAACAAATATACTTTGTTTGAACTAATATAGCCAATTCTATTGAATAATGTCTTCAAATAATTGCAAACTCTTCATCTATTGAAATCCTTCACATAAGAACTTTTCAAACATCAAACTGTATGATCTGAAATAATAAAATACATTTATCAAAAAAATAAAATGCAATGTGACAAATGAAGCTTATAGTATTAGAATATAACTTAGCTATAACATTACATCAATATAAAATACATCAAGTGTGAAACATCTTGAGAACATGTATGGCCTACCAACACCTCACTGTCAGTCCAAATCCAGTAGCACAATTTTAAAGCTCCTATAATCTTGTTATAAAAGATGCAAATGATGAAACCAAGAAAATTTCCTGGGACAGAGCTTCTAGTTTCCTATTGATATGCACTTGCATGGTATGAAGCTTGGCAAGAATTTTCAAACAATCCATGAGACTTACTTTTCAATTGTCTCAGTCGTTCCAGCATTTTATCATTTCAGCAGTTGTCTAAGGTATTATACAAGTTAGACCTTTTGAACTCATAAACAACTACCACAACTTGCTGGTAATTGTACAACAGAGAAACAAGTGGTTTCTTGTTTCCATCTTTCTCTCTCACACACATAAAACACCTATAAATAGTTGTCTTCCTCTTTTCACCAAGCTATCATGTGTCAAGACTGCCTCATTTAACATTAACTAGCAAAATCAAGCCACATGAATAGGATGTTCACCTTCCAGATGTGATTCCATTTCCCAAGGTACATAATCTTGTGTTTAAATCATGTTTAGTATCCCATAAGCCGATTTCACTAAGAAAAACTCCTTTACTTTAATGACCCTTATGGCCATTTATGTGTTTTACGCATTACCTTGTGTTCTGAAGCTTTTTAGTAGCTACCACAGGTCATTTGTAACATTCTGAGACCGGTAGTCCGGCTCGTGGCGGCTGGTTGAGATTTATCTCACTTTGCTTGTTTTAGAGCTTGAA
>JBDJHY010201839.1:0-11598 GCA_039654485.1 Withania somnifera | reverse complement strand
GTCATGCCCCCTTTTTTGGGCACTCATTGGACTAGGCTCACCCAAGGACTGTTGGAGATTGGGTACACGACTCCGTCATCTAACCACTTAAGGGTTTCTTTCTTCACCACTTCTTACATGGGATCATTGAGCCTTATTTGGTGCTCCATACTACTAGTGGCTTCAGGGATCAACTGTATCTTATGGGTGCAAATACCCGGGGGAGTGCCAATGATGTCTGCTAACGACCATCCAATAGACTTGATGAACTTTTTTAGGACCGACCCCAATGCCTCAATTTTCCATTTCGCCAATGAAGATGAAATGATGACTAGCAATGTGCTATTGTCTCCCAAATAAAGGTATTGCAAATGACTTGGGAGGGCCTTCAACTCAAGATCTAGTTGCTCATCAATTGAGGGCTTTTCCGGTGGGCTGCCCCTATTCTTCAAATTAGGGTCAGTGTTGATCACACGGGTAGGGAGATATAGCCCCAGGGTAGGTAGTTAAGATACAAGAAAACTAAGTAGGCCATAGGCTAGAAAAAAAATCATATTGGGGACTGACTAGTAATCCTAGCCATGAGGTTGAGCTTTACCATACACATACTACCCTCATACTCAGTCTGAATAACATAGACCATAACCTACCTAAATTCTAGCGATTTCCTCAAGAAGCATGTCCAAATATCCAAATGTCACATATGAATCTCAGAATCAGGTGAGGCTAGCAAAAACATAACCCACGTGTAAAGACAAGTAAAATAAAACCCATATTACTATATTAATAGAAGGGTCAAAATCCAAACTAAAAATGGAGACGTAAACCCGAATAGCTCAAAAAATATGAAATATTTATATCAACACATAGAGCACAACTCATACATCATATGGTACAAACCAGGTCTCAAATTTAACTGTAGTAATGGAAGATATAAGTTCAAAAAGTTTATTTAAGGTTGAAAACTTTATAACTAAGGATGAATTGAAAAATTACCTGGTAAAAACACTTATAGAACAACTAGGATATGATCCCATGGATTAAAACACCACAAGATATCTTAATTATACCAATTTAAACACTAAAGTGTAAGAATTTTGGGAGAACCTGTAGAATTTGTCAAGAAAAAAAAAAGAAGGAAACTTATATAGGCCTTCTAGGCGGTGGAACGATCGTACCGTCCAACCACGATTGAGCTGAGGGTGGTACAATAGGAATTATATGATCGCTTCTCCTTAGCGTGATTATGCAAGAGGAAAAATTAAGACATTGGCGCGATCGCGTCCCACTGTCGTGATCGCACTAAGTACTGGTGATAGGGTTCCAAAAATGATCTAAAACCAGTACAAAATGGAAATGGGCTCTGATTTCAACAATCTATATATGGAATCTTCTGTAGTCAATATTCCAAACTTAAATGAAGCGCTAAAAGGAGATACGGGATCATACAAGCCAAGTACAATTCAAAAAAGCCATAATTAAAAATAGAATCAAACTATTAAACTTCTAGGGACCCAATCTATCGATCCAGCAAGTCAAGAGTGACTTGGGGTAGTTAGTGGAACACTCTAAGTATGAAGAATTATGGGAATGCAAAAATAATCTCGAGGGTATTACAATATCACCTACTATAGGAACAATCTTTAGTGAAAATTAAGGAAGGAATGGAGTACCAAGAGTCAAATAAATAGGGGTATTGGGCTCACACATTCCTCTAAATCTCCCAGGTTGCTTTGTGTTGTTATTCTAACAAATCCTCAAAACTAGAATACCTCTGGACCTGAGTCATCTCACATGTCTTTCAATAATAGCCTCAGGCTACTCAACATAACTTAATCGGTTGTCCAATTCAATTGACTCATAATGAAGTATGTGGTAGGGATTTGGGATAGAATAATGAATCATAGGAACACAAAACACCAGGTGAACATTGGCTAACTCTAGATGTTAGGCTAACTAATAAGAGACTACACCGACCTAGGGCTCGATAAACCTAGGACTAAGTTTGACCCTCCGGCCAAATATGATAAGTCCCGTTATGGGTGAAACCTGTAAGAATACCATGTTCCTAATATTGAAATCTAGAGGTCGAAGTCTACGATCTGCATAACTCTTTTGATGTCTCTGTGCTATTTGTATTCTATCCTGGATAACCCATGCCCTCTCTATGGAATCTCGAATCAAGTTAGAAGTTCGAGGAAAGATCTCAAAACTATTGTACCAACTAATCAACGATCTACAATGCTTGCCATATAAAGCTTCAAATGGTGTTACTTAGATATAGGCGTAGTAGTTATTATTATAAGAGAACTCTGCCAAAGGAAATTCTTATCCTAACTACCCTCGAAATCAGAACTATAATCAAAAAGCATATCCTAGAGTACTTGAATAGTCCACTTAGGCTATCTTTCTATATGTAGGCAAAAAGTCATACTCAAAGCTACCTTTATACCTATTTCATACTGCATTGTCCTACAAAATTGCAAAGGGAACTACATTACCAAGTATGATATAATAGAAAATAGCACCCCATGCAGTTGAAGAATCTCTGTTATATACAAAACGACAAGTCTCTTGGTGCTTCAAGATGACGAAGTTAGTGAAAAGTGGGAGAATTTGGTCATTCGATCCATAATGACCCATATTCAATCATGACCCTTAAAAGTATAAGAGGTTTAAAAAAAATACATAACAATCCTCTCCTACTTCTACTCAAGGATATGGAGTCACTTTAACACACCCCTAGATCTGTGGTGCTCGAACATCAACTACTGATATTTTAAGCATCTGAAAAAAAATTCATAGCATATAATCTTAGACGAAAATACAATAGTGTTATCTCAAATCTCTGCACATCTTCGTGATGCCTAAATGTATAGAGTATATGGTACAGTGCTCCTTAGGATCAATTTTTTGAATTAAGTCATCCACCTTTGGAACACAAAACTTCTATCCATCAACAATATATTTACAAAATCTAATGATGCATCGATGTAATCACCCCTCAAAACCAACTTTGGATACCAATAAAGGATTTATCCTCGTACTGCTGCTGTCATATTTGGTCAAACATGGTAGTTTTACCCTCCACATGTGCAAGAACTCTACTCAGATCTGATATGTCCAATTAGAACAAATAGTTAGACTATTATTGAATGTCTAAGGCTAATGGCTTTACTGAAGCTGAGATGAAGATAAACTATCCATAATGAGAGTCTTTCGGCTTAAGGTATCTTCAACCAAATTTTCTATACTAGGATGGTATAAAATTCTGATGTCATAGTCCTTCGGGAGATTGATCCATCTTTTTTATCTGAGTTTGACCTCCTTATAGTTTAGTTTATACTATAAGCTATGGTAATTAGTAAAAGTATCACTGTGGTGTCCGTAGAGGTAATTTCTCTATATCTTGAGTGCACAAACTACTGCTGGTAACTCTAAATCATGGGTGGGGTAGTTTCACTCATGAACCATCAACTGATGCAAAACATAAGCAATGAATTTGTAATTTTCTTGATTCCCACCTCTTTACATGTTTAGAGATAGATGGTAGTTTCCCCAAGTCCTTTATGACTTGCTGTGATCGATAGTTTGGGGCCATGGTAGCTCGTTTGCCGGTTATCTTAATTTTCCTGCTTTGAAGATTCAGTTTTGAAATGATGGAACTTGAGACTGAATTTGTAATAAATATATTTGAAATTGAATTCTAATAGCTTCGGAATACCAACTTTGGTCTAGATGGACATTAAATTTTCCTAGGGTTTCTATTGTGAGTTTGAGCTATCTTACGGAATTTTAGTTCAACCAAGGCTCATTTTGGAGCATGGGTGGTATTTTGGTGATTAGAGCATTATATCAGAGTTTTCATGATTCCATCATTTCTGGAATGTTGATTTTGGATTACTAGGATTTTTAGTTTTCTTCCAAGGGTGTCTAGGCTTATTTTGGGTTTGATCGTGGAAGTTTGGAAAGTTCTACATTTGAGTTGGTTTGAGTTTAGGTGTTCTTTTCTTTTAATGACCTAGGTTGGTCTTTTTTTCGATTATGTTGAGTTTGGAGTGTGTATTCCACCCAAAATTCATTGTTGGGTTGCTAGATTTTGACTCAAAATGGTCATTTTATGTCCCCCCGAGTTTTTCTCCTGAGTTATATTTTGCTGCAGGTTGTAGGTCGCCCCAACCCAATTGCCCTTGTGCCTATGGTTTTATCCCAGTGAAGGCCACACTATGAGCCCTAGCTTGCCTTGGCAAGGTCACCCCAGCAGCCATGCAGAGGCTATAAAATAGCTCACCCCCTTTATATTAATTTTTTTCTTTCGTTGAGAACTCCATAACTGAGAGATTTAGGGGTTTTTTAGTGTATTTTGAGATGGGAAAAGTGGTGGGGATTTGTGCGGGAGGTGGTGTGAGCTCATGGTGAAAGTTTTTCCATGTTAATACTCATCCTTTTCACTCCTTTTAGTAATATTGTAAAAAGTTTTATTTCCTTACTTTGTAACCTGATTTCTCCCTTGTTACTTTATTATTTTGACCTTAATTTCATACCACGCTCTCTCAATGTTAGGTTGTACCCTTGGTTTATTTTTTGGACCGCAGGGCCCACTAGACCGATTTTAGTCCTCGTCTTGACCCGATTTTCTTTACAAAATATGGGTAGCATTCTTCCTGTTTTTACTGCAGTATCCTTAGTTTTCTAGTTTTGGGACTTTTTGGGTGATTTTGGAGCTTTTTGATCTACGCGCGCGACTTGTGGGAGTTTTCAGCGGTAACTAGGTAGGCTAGATTTTCCTTTACTATAAACTGGGTTTATTGTTGAATGCTAGTCTGTTCCAACCTGTCGGTAGGCTGGGGTAGTTGCTGATATGAATTTCTTTCTATATATTTACACTTTTTTACCTTTTGAAGCCCGTCCGGTGGCCCATTATTAGTTGTAGGCTATGTTTAGTCTATTTGATCTACCAGGAATGACCATGTGGTTTTATTACTGATACGGGGATATTTGGTAGATACTTAGGCGAGTTGTGTGCTTAACTAGTGGCTTTTATCCTTTTGTAGAATTTGATGTGTTTCTTATTTCATTTAATTAGCTCGTGTCATACATTATACATCATGAGATCTGGTAGTTTAGCACAGGTGAGTCTCAAGGTTGTGCTAGCTTTATTTATGTAAAAACTAATTAAAATTGGACGTTTTCTCAGCTTAATGACTAATTGAATGGATATTTTCTTGTATTTATACGTATTTTACAACTACCTTGTGGTATGGCACCATTTTTGAATATAAAGGGAAAATGGAGCTTTCAACTGTCATGAAAAATGTATATGTGGTTACTAAGATTTGCACTTTCTGGGAGGAGTCCCCTGGTTTTAGATGTATTCTTATCTTGGTCTTACTACAGGGACAACAGAATGTTATTAAGGTGGGGCAATATTCAGGATGGCGATCGGTATTGAGGTGGGGCAATCACCGTGGCCTGGACCCTTTTGTTAGTATTGATATGGAGTGACATCTGCGGTGCAGACCCTATTTTAGTATAGAGGTGGCTTGACCACCGACGTGCACCCTTTCATTAATACTGAGGTGGCGCGACCTCCAGGATGCGGACTCTTTTAATGGTACTGCTTAAATTTATTTTCTAGAACTCTCATGCATTCATTCTTATGTGTTTGTTGGTCGCTTGGCTTATGTATCGAATGGTGGGATAGGGAACCTTTGGATTTTTTCTATTTACTACTTTCCTTTTTGCTTATATTACTGCTTGCCCTTATTCTTATCTATTCTAGTTATCAGTTGAATTGAGCTGGATACCAGGTACGCTTCTGTGGGCTTGTGCCCTATGTTAGTTATTCTTAGTTGATTTCTGTATTGTTATGCCTTATCTTCCAATACTAGTTTTACTTGCTTTTCTTCTGACCAAATTTACTTACTCCCTCTTCTTACTTGTACTTAATTTCAGTCAGGTCAGCCAATGATGCCTACTGGGTACTTTGTATTTTGATACTCATGCTACACTTCTGTACCATTTCTAAGGTTTAGATACTATGGCCTTCGGAGGAGACATAATTGTGTTGAGTAAAGAAGTAGGTGATTTCAGAGATTAAGGTAAGCTCCAGTGTTTGGGCTGATCCTGTTCTCCAGCTATGTTGGATTTTCTACCTTATCTTATTCAAGGAGACCGGTTTCATATTTAGCTCCTATCAAAGCAGTTGTATGTATATTATCCTTTGGATACTCTAATGTAGTTTTCTCTATTTTGTCACATTCACCAGTCCTGAAAGGTGTAGTTAATTTTATTTTTATTTTTATTTCTTTCATTCTACCTTATATTGCTTTATTATATTTGGTTATTTGTTATCGACCCATTTCCTATCGATCTAGGTTGAGGTTTTAGGGATTTTCTATTGGATGTAAGTAGATGCCGTAACAATCTAGCTTTCGGGTCGTGACGAGAGTGGTATTAGAGCATAGGTTACCTTCATTTATATGACAATGGAGCAAGTTTTGGTAAAGTCCTATGGATTGGTGAAAATACATTCGTGTCCTATCTTTGGGAGGCTACAGGATGCTATAAGAATAAAATCTCTTTTTTCACTCTCCTGGTGCATAATACTTGTGTACTTTTCTGGATACGTCTATTTTACTTTTCTTTTTTCGAAGACGGGACGTGCTCACAGTTCTTTGGTTGATACCGATCCTTCCCTAGATGCTCATGAGACCCCAACAAGGAGTAGAGATGGGGAGACAAAGGGTTCTCACCTAATTTTTACCACTTCAATATCCACTGCCCCAGATGGCCATAGTTCAACAACTTTTATGGTAGATGTTCATGATGTTTGGTGGTGTACCGTTATATGTTCCACAAAGTTTACCTCATAGGGCATCATAGGGTGTTTAGCCTCCCTAGGTACCTCCTATTACAGATTTTTCGCCAGCTCCTCCAATTGCACCACATCCTACTCCTAGTATTTTCATAATAGACTGATGTTATACATATTCCTTCATATGAGGTGAGGAAGATGCTCGATCACCTTCTCTGTAAAGTGTTATCTAGGTTTTTAGTGGCAACAGGAAAGGACCCCCATGCATTTATTTCCATATGTGAGGAGCATTTGAGGACCTTAGTGTTTTTGACACTCATGGGGATGATTTTACTTCATATCTTCTAGAGAGTGCCACTAGTTAGTGTTTGTGAGTGTACAGGAACCGAAGCCCACCAAGGTCAGCCCTACTAACTTGGGCATAGTTTAGGAAGGCCTTCATATCCAAATTTATGCCAAGGAATACTCGTGAAGTATTAAAAGACTATATTTTAGGGTTGTGTTAGTGATATATGACTGTTTCAAAGTACGAGCCCATTTCCTTGATTTATCTAAGCATGCCTTGACCTGTTTCCCTCAAAGGAGGAACGAATTCACCAGTCTACTTATGGGTTAAGATTAGACCTGTGGAGTCAGTTAGTGTGGCTTTTTCTTTCTATATAAGTCATTTCTTGATGATGCGGACCATGCCCGTAGCATAGAGGCTTTGGCTCACAAAGCCGAAGGTCGTAGCGAGAAGAGAAAGTACCACTAGGGAAATTTTTTCAGGGTCTATATCTGAGAGTTGTGATTAGCAGGGGGATTTAAATTAACTAACATTACTAGGCCTTAGAAGTGGATCTAGTTGTCAGCTCATTAGGGGCTAGGGTTCAGTGGTTAGGCTTGAGTTTAGGGTAGGTATTTTGAGTGTGGAGAGGTAGGACACTATGCCAGAGACTACTTTAGGTCTTTCAGAGATCATCCCGTAGGGGTTTATTGTAAGTGTAGGGATTTGGGACACTTCACCAGGGATTACCTATAGCGTAGGGTCGCTCGGTCACCACTTCCAGTACAACTACTTTAGGCAGCACCACTGGTTAGAGGTTTCCAGGGAGCTAAAGGTTTGGGTCAGGAGATAGAGTTGGGGACCACTAAGGTGAGGCCCATTAGAAGTTGTTTGTGCTATGAGATGGGAGCCTCAGAGGGTGATGATGATGTTCTTTATATGTGCTTCAGTTGTAGTTTTTTAGTTTGATCCATTCTAACTTATGATTTGTCTTATTTCCTATCTTTCTCTATTTATGATCCATGAGTTTTTACCTATGGTTGAGTATTAGGGTGCCTATGGGAAAATCCTAGTGGTAGATGGATTGTTAGTCTGTGTGTGTTGGCATGGCAGGTCATGACACGCGAGACGATTAGCGGAAGCCCTATAGGTGTTTGGCCTAGTTGTGTTTTTCTATGTTACAGTCCATTTTCCTTGCTTTTCATGTAGTTCTCGGTTGTTTCTCCATGACCATCTCCTTAGCAATGCCTGGTATATTCCACATGAGAGATGGTGGGATCTTTCGGGCACTTGTTGGTTTGGGTCTTGTTTGCTCGTGGGCCTTGGAGATTTTGTTTTCTGTGAGGCATTCTATAGAACTTGCATTCGTATTTCTTTTCTATTTCCTTTCTTTCTGTGTCCTTTACCATTTTTTAGTTGGGAGTTCGATAGTGAGGGAGTGGTGTGGTTCAGCTGGGTAGTTTTTTACCTTTTAGTGGTTGATCTCATAAGTGATGTCCTTAGATGCTCCCCTTAGATTTCACGATTTCAAGTCAATTTTAACCAGGTATGATATGATAGAAACTCTCCCTATGCAGAAGAAGAATATCCATTAAATAAAAAAGGCAAGTCTCTCGGTGCTTCAGGATGATGAAGTTAGTAAATTGTGGGCAAATTTGGTCAATCGACCCAAGATGATCCATTTTCAATCATGACCCCTAGAAGTACGAGGGATTTTATATGAAAATCCATAGTAATCCTCTCCAACTTCTACTAAGGGATAGGGAGTCATTGTAACACACCCCTAGGTCTATGGTGCTCAAACATCACCTGCCGACAGTTCAAGCATTTGAAAAAAGCATTTTAACATATGATCTAAGACGATGCTACCAGTGTGTTGTCTCAAATCTCTGAACATCTTTACGATGCCTGAATGTGTGGAATATCTTATACAGTGGGCCTTATGAAGAATAGTCTGAATCAAATCTTCCACCCCGAGAACACAAATACGGCTACCCATCCATAATATATCATTAGAGTCTAATTAAGCACCGATTTAATAACCCCCAGAACCAACTCTTGATTATGTACCAAGGATCTATTCTTGTACTGCTGAAGTCGTATCCGGTAAAATAGGTAGGTCTAGCATCAATATGTGGAACAACTCTTCTTGTTTTGATATGTCCAATCAAACCAAATAGTTAGACAATAATTGAATGTTGAAGGCTAACGAATTTACTGAAGCTAAGATGGAAGATAAAATATCCATAATAAATGCCTTCTAGCTTAAGGTATCTTCAACCACATTCACTTTTCCTAAATGGTAAAGAATTTAAATGTCATAGTCCTTCAAGAAATCGATTTGTCTCCTCTGTTTGAGGTTAAGCTCCCGACGACTTAGTATATATTATAGGCAATGGTGATTAGTAAAAAATCTAATTATGGACACTATAAAGGTAATTTTATCAAGATCTTGAGTGTGAAAACTACCACCTCCAACTCTAAATTATAGGTGGGGTAGTTTTACTCTTGAACCTTCAACTAATTCAAAACATGAGTGATGAATTTACCCTATTGCATTGTAATGAAATGTTTTATCATTTTCTTGATTTCTACATTTTTATGTGCTTAGAGACATCCGGTAGTTGAACTAAGTCCTTTATTATTCTTTAGGACCGGTAGTTCGGTGACTTGGTAGCTCTTCTGTCTGTTATCTCAGTTTTCCTGTTTTGAAATTTTAATTTGAAATGGTGGAACTTGAGAGTGAATTTTTAATAAACATACTCGGAATTAAATTTTGATAGTTTCTTTAGCTTTGGAATTACGACTTTGGTCTAGGTGGACCTCACATTCATATCCCAGGGTTTCAGTTGTGAGTTTGAGCTATTTTATGGAATTTCAGTTTAGCCAAAGCTTATTTGGATCATGGGTGTTATTTTGGTGATTGTCGCATCATATTAGAATTTTGAAGATTCCATCAGCTTTGGAATGTGGATTTTTTGATAGTAGGGTTGTTAGTTCAATTCCTGAGGTGTATAGTCTTATTTTTTTGTTCGTTTGTGGAAGTTTGGAAATTTCCTTGAGAGTTTGTTTGAGTTTAGGGATTATTTTAACTTAAGAAACCTTGGCTTGTCATTTCATCAATTCTGTTGAGTCCAGGATGTGTTGTCCACAAAAAAGGCACTGTTGGGTTGCTAGATTTGGAATCAAAATTGACTTTTTATGTTCACTGGAGTTTTTCTCCTGGGCTATGTTTTTCGGCAGGCTTCAGATCACCATCCTTGGGCCGCCCTAGCTCAATCATTACTTTTCCCAGGACTTTTCCAAAGGAAGGTTACACCCGCGAGCCCTAGATTTCCCTGGCAAGGTCTCTCCACCTGCCAAAGAGGCATACTAGCAGCCATGCACAGGCTATAAAAGTGGTAATCCTCTACATTTTAATTTCTTTCATTTTTTTAGAACTCTATAGCTGAGAGCATTAGGGGATATTTTAGGGTATTTTATCTTGTAAAAGTGGTGGGGAGTTGCATGGGATGTGGGGTGAGATCATGGTGCAAGTTTCTCTAGGGTAACACTTGTCCTTTCCATCCCTTTTAGTATTACTGTCAGAAACTTAATTTCCATACTTTGTAACCTGATTTTTCCCTTATTCCTTTGTTGTTTATACCACATGCTCTCTATGTTGGGCTCTACGCATTGGTACCCTTGGTTTATTTTTTTAGACTATGGGGCCCACAGGATCGATTTTAGTCCTCGTATAACATGAGTTTCTACATAATATATGAACCATTCTTTTTTTTGACCCCTGTATCTTTAATTTACGAGTTTTGGGACATGTTCGGTGATTTTGGAGCTATTCGGGCTACGCGGATGATGTGTGGGAGTTTTCGGTTACGTCTAGGTAGGCTAGATTTTCCTTTACTATAGATTGGGTTTAGTATTGAATGCTAGTTTTTTCAAGCTTGTCGGTGGGATGGGGTAGTAGATGATATGAATTACTTTCTATATATTTGATTTTTTTTACATTTTAAAGCCCGTTAGGTAGCCCATTGTTAGCTGTAGGCTGTGTTTAGTGTGTTCGGTCTGCCAGGAGTGGCTATATGTTTTTATTACTGATATGGGGATACTTGGTAGATACTCGGGTGAGTTGTGTTCTTAGCTAGTGTTTTTTGGCCTTTCTTTGAATTTGAGTGTGTTTCTTATTTGCTTTAATTGACCTGCATCTTGTATTATACATAATGGGATCTGGTAATTAAGAATACGTGTCTCGGGGCTATGTTAGCTTTATATTCTCAATATAACTAATTAAAATTAGAAGTTTTCTCTCATTAAATGGAGATTTTCTTGTACTTATATGTATTCCATGACTACCTTGTGGTATGGCATTATTTTCGAATATAAAGGGAAACTAGAGTTCGAGGAAACTGGACATGATAATTTATAATCATCCATCTCGAACAAGAATAAAAAGAACCAAATGAATGGCGATACATTTATACAAAACTTCTACCCCGAGCACACGCAATGGAACCGTAGACAGTCAAGTGAAATCCAATCC
>JBDJHY010201828.1:0-11598 GCA_039654485.1 Withania somnifera | reverse complement strand
TCATCTTGAAGGAAAGTTGACTTTGGTCAATGAGTACTTAGTTTTAGGCTCTAAAATAGGGAATTTGAGATATTTCTGGATCGAGTCTCCAGGGATCCGAACTGTCAATCCCAACAGGTTTTAAATGACTTGGGGAAACTACCAAAATACTCTAAAATGTAAAACATCACGTATTTATCATAAATGACCATGAAGGTAGGTTTCATCATGACCCAAGAAATTGGGTTTTAATAGCTTTATATCAGAGCTTAGGTTTCAGTTGGTGTTAATGTACAGAGCCAATGTCTAGTAGAGTTCTACGGATCAGTGTGGACACGTCTAAAGCTTATCTCCGGGAGACTATGAGGGCATGTATGAACTTGAACCTCTTTTGGAATCTTATATCGTGCATCTATCTATATAGTTTCTTGGAGATCTCATTTGTTCTCTTCATTCTTCCATAGGTCAAACCCATGCTACATACACTTGAAGATGATGGAGAGCCATCTTAACAAGTGGCTCGGGACTCAATACAAGGACATGCTATAGGAACCTACAGGGGTTATAGTTCTGGTTCAGACTTCAAATACCCTAATAGTGCTGGTCACACTGGCTCCAACCCCAAAATTTTATCTAGCACCAATTTCAGAGCCCTCTCCATATGTTTGAGCGATTTTGTAGTAGCTACTCAGTGTATTTGGGGTTCCTATAATATACATGGCATAAATTTCTATCAAGGGGACATCCTCGGGTGCTTCTTATTCGAGAGCACAACCTACCGCTGCGTCTTTCCCTCTATCTCAGTCAGCAAAAGTCTCTATTCTTTGGAGCATGCACGTTGAACAACAACTAGTACTATATGTTCTTCAACCTAGATTTTTCAACCATTAAATTCACATATCCTATTCTCTAAACTCTCTCTCTACCTAAAATTCCTCTAGTATTCTGAATATCGATCTTAGGCAACATCACCCCATCGAGGCTCTCACCTCCATCCTTGATTTTTGTGAGTTCTTTTCATCCTTTATGCTCCAATTTCCCATGTTTTTACATTAATGGCTATTGTAAATTCCTCCAAATTCTTGTAAAATTCTCAAATTTCTCAAGGACTAGTAACTCATAATTGTTGCATTAATCTTGATTTTACTTTTTAGCTAACTCTTCATCATCATTTGGTACACATTTCTCCACCTAGTTAGTGTAAAGTTTCCCACATTATTCCTCTTCTTCTCCAAGAATCTTCAAGTCCTTCCTTTACTCAAATTATGCTCATTTTTAAGCATGAGTTCCTAGTGATGCCGGGAACTCTATAATGAGGTTTATTTCTAGGTCTAATTAATGGGTACCACGGGCCCATTTTAGGACCGATCTTCATCCCAATATGAAATTTACTATAATTTAAACTGTTTGATTTGTCTTAACATGTAAGTTGTGTATTTTACAAGCTATGAGGTTGTTCAAGGGCATTTGGCATCAGACAATTTGTTCTTCATAGGTTGTAGTGTCATATTCATCGAATGGCAAGTAGGCTTCTAGGGATTACTCTAGGGATATAGCTTATAATTGAGCTTAATATCATCTATGGATATAGCTTCTATTCTACTTCATCTCCTTTTATATTTCAGTGCTGGTGTAATACAACATCGTTGACCTAGTATAGTCCTTGTGGTGGCTGTAGTCTGACTTTAGAAATAGTTGAAGGATGACGCATGGGCTAATTTTAGTTTTTTCCCTTGGGTTTTGGCCGGATGTGGTGTGCTTCTAGTTATTGCTTAATAAAAAGGATGCTGGTACAAAAAGATATTTTCACCATGTCCTTTTCTCTAACCAGCTGAGCTAGGTCACCAACATATCCTTTTTTTGTCTTTATTTGACCCCAAGAATGGATTGGATTGAAACCTATTAAGCCTATGTAGGGCGTAGGTTAGCTGTAGACATTGCTTTTGTTGATGCATTTATATAGTGTGGGCATCGGTGGGTTCAGCCTCTAAGAGTGCATATTGGTTGTTCGGGGCCCATTATAACTATTATTTGATGTTATTTAGCCTTAGAGGTCAGTTTTCGTATAAGTATGACTAAAAAAGTTGAAAATAGAATAAATGGGACTTTCTAACAATTGAGAATAATATGAGTGGATTTTGTACTTATTTTAGACTCGGTTATGTGTCGGTCACCTGGTACTACCTTTTTTTTCTTGTTTTAGACTAGGGTTCACACCTTGGAACTAGAACTATCATTTACTACTATTGCTGGCACTTAAGTCTGTCTTTTCTTAGGAACTGAGTACAACCTTTTTATACTACTTCATGTTTACTGTTTTGGGATTTTTTCCCTATGATACTGAGACTAGAGGTTGAGTTTTTGAGATTATGGTACAACATTATCGCTTTATTATGGCATTAGATCCAGTCCACGATCCTTCCCAGGGTCCATGATACTGATAAGTAAGACTCAAAATATGCTAGGTATTTCTTACAAGGTTGGAATAGCTCCATTGACCTTTTTGTTTTGGTTACAGACAGGCCGGAGGAGGGTTTTATAGTGTAGTTGATGCATTCGAGGACAACCCTTCCATGGTCCAACCTACTGGGTGTTCGGGTACCAGAGGAGAATTGTACACAAGAAATGTGCATTATTATGTCTATATTTATTTTCTCGGACTTGTTTGTTGTATGTGCTCTCTTGTAGTATGGGATGTCAGATGGATGAGCGTGAATTTTTTGTACTCTTCCATTCTAATAGGGGATTAGAAGATCTAACCTTATTTACTATCTTATATACTATTAGAGTTAGCTATAAACACTACTTTCTTATCATCCTTATCTTGTGGGCTTATTTGTGTATGTTTCTACTTGCTATACCCTTCCCTCCTATACGAGGTTAGCGATCCACCGCCTGATTTACCCTAGCTTACTTTCCTATACATCTAGTCTTAGTCTCTCTTGTTATTTATGTATTGCTGCAAGGACCCTGGGTACGTCATAAACTCTTACCTATGATCCTATTTTGTGATTTAGCTACCTATATTTTTAAGTTACCCATTTTCTTGTTTTAATTTGAGTAGATAGATTCCTGCGTTGTATCACTTCCTTCTATGACCTGCTATCTTCTATTCCTATTATTTACTATGATTATATTTTGTATGTTCCAAATGGTTCCTTGAATCCTACTAGGCACGTGTTGATTTGGCGACTTATACTCATACTGCACTTGTATTCCCATGGTGTAGATTCGAGTACTAGAATCCGCCGTTAATTTAGTTGTTGTTCGAGTCTCCTCGTTGCTACTTTTGGAGATACAGAGGGAGCTTGGACGTCCTGTTGTGTCCTGCATATTGTCATACTATGTATTATTTCTCTTTTGTACCATTAGAGATAGACCTTGTATTTATTGACATGTACCTTGTACTTTATACATTATTAGGTCTGTATACACTGATATTAGGTCCTGGGTAGTTTTTTTGATTCTGTTATGTTATTCTTCTTCTCTTATCCCATTTACTTTCTGTTTTTACCTTGGTTATTGTATTTGTGTGTATTGTACTTTTCATGGTATCCCATAGCTACAGCTCTGGGCTAAGGGTTTAGTTCTCCTACTATCAGTTTAGTAAGTGCCATCATGATTTGAGAAATTGTCTTATGACAATCTTAACCTCCTGATATGTCTAGGTAAAATGACAACTAAATCCTCAACAAATGATAAAATCTTATCCAAATGCACTGAATCCAAAAGGATCAAATGTGATTCATCTGGAATATAACACTGCAACATTAATACATGAAGGACCGGATGAATGGATGAATATATAAGAGGAAATTCTAATCAGTAGTCAATATCCCCAACTCTCTCAAGAACCTCAAACGGTCCAATATACCTAGGGCTAAGCTTTCCCGATCTATATATATCATAGTACCGTGCATCAGAGATACCGGTAGAAACACCCGATCACCAAACCTAAACGCTAAGGCATGAAGTCTACTATCTGCATAGATCCTCTTCCTACTCTGCGCTGCCCATAGTCTAATTTGAATCATACGCACCTAGTCAATAGAATCACCAAGAAAAATATGTACCCTAAACTCTAGCCTCGAAACCATCAAACTACCAAATAGGCTATCTACATCGCCTACCATACAACGCCTCAAACGGTGCCATCTGAATGCTAGAGTGGTAGCTATTATTATATGTGGACTCTTCTAAGGCTACATGTTGGTCCAAAACAACCCCTAAAATCTACTATACAATCCCTCAATATGTCCTCTAGGACCTGCATAGTCCTCTCAGACTGATTATCATTCCGTGGATGAAACACTGTGCAGAGATGAACCTTTGTACCCATCCCTCACTGAATTGTCCTCCAGAATTGGGAGGCAAACTATGTTCTATGATCAGAGATAATAGATACTGAAACTGCATATAACGTAACCTCCTCCTAAAGATATATTTAAGCCAACTACTCTGAATCGTAGGATGAATGAATTGGGATGAAGTGTGCTAACTTAGTAAGCCTATCAATAATAATCCAAAAAGATTCATGACCTTAGAAAGTACACATCAAATCCAAAAAGAAGTACATAGTCACACACTAGCACTTACACATACGAATACAAAGTCTCTTATCAAACCATCGGGTCTCAGGTGCTTGAACATAAGCTAATAATTGTTCAACCACTAAGAAACATATGCTACAATATCCTTTTCATCCAACTCTACCAATACAATTGTTGCAATTTAAGGTACATCTTGGTTGCACCTGGGTGAATCAAATACCTAGAGATGTGAGCCTCACGATGAATCAAAAGAACCAAACCTCCAAGCCTCAGCACACAAACATGACCGTTATACTTTAGAAACCCATTTGAATCAATAAAAGCTCTGCAGGCCTCACCCTCTAGCACCTAATCATGAAGGTTACTCAAATACTAATCCCCAAACTATCGCTACTAAATCCGATCAAGTAGCAAGTACACTCCCTTAAAACAATCCAAAATCCTCCTATATTCCATCAAATCCTACCTAACCAACCGGTTAGCCAAAGACTGAATATCTAAGCCAACCGTCTGTCCAAGTCTGGCAACGTTGCCAAGTTACCCATACTAACTACCTTCCAGATCAAGGAATTTGCTACCATATTTTCCTTTCTTGAATGGTATAGAATAGTAATATCGTAGTCCTTCAGTATCTCAATCCATCTCTACTTCCTTGAATTGATCTCCTGATGAATCATAATGTACTGAAGTCTATGATGGTTGGTATAAATCTCATAGGGAATTTCATATAGATAGTGCCTACACATCTTGAGCGCAAATACCATCTCTTCCAACTCCAAATCGTGAGTGAGATAGTTTCACTCATGAACCTTCAGCTGCCTTGACACATGCGCAATAACACAACCCTGATGCATATAAGCACTACCTAAAGAAACCCCAAAGGATCACAATACACCTATAGATTTGATCCTCAATCGACAATGTCAAAATCATCGTTGAAGTCAAAAATATACTTAAGCCTCAGGAAATCACCTCACTCAACACTAAATAGGAACATCTTTTCTATTCAGTCTAGTCAACGAAGGCTATCAACAAAAACTCCTAAACAAACCATCTGTATTAACCTACTAACCCAACGAAGCTCCAAACCTTATAAGGAGATGACAGTCTAGACTAATCACGAACCTCCTAAATCTTTGATGGGGCTACCATAATCCATTATTTAGACACCATGTGTCCTATGAATACTACATACTAAAAAAAACTCAACCTCAAAGAACTTGGCATAAAATCAATGCTCTGTCAAAGTCTGGAGCATAGTCCTCAAGTGTTGCGCATGCTCTGCCCTACTCTGTGAGTATACCAGAATATCGTTGATGAATACAATGACAAAGATGTCCAAATAGGGCTTGAGCACCCTGTGCACTAGTACATAATGATTGCAGGTGCATTGGTCAGCCAAAAATATATAACTAGGAACTCAAAATGCCCATAACGAGTGCTGAAGGCTATCTTTGGGGTGTCCTATTCCTGAATCATCAGTTGATACCCTCACCTTAGTTCAATCTTAGAAAACATTGTCGTATCGTGAAACTTATAAAATAGATGATCAATACTCAACATCGAATACCTATTATTGATTATCACCTTTAAAAGTTTCCAAAAATCTATATACATATGCATCAACCCATCCTTCTTCTTAACAAGCAACATCGGTTCACCCTATAGAGAAACACTCGCACAAATAAACTCCATATTTAGTAGATCCTAGAGTTGAACCTTCATCTCCCTCAACTTTGCAGAAGCAATATAGTAAGGGGTAATCAAAATAGGTGTGGTTCCTTGCACCAACTCAATAGCAAAGTCAATGTCACACTCAGGGGGGAGGCCAAGTAGCTTTGTCGAAAAACATCCAAACACTTAGAAATAATCAGTACAAACTTAGGAGTAAGAGTGTTGGCTTTAACTTCATCGATATAATCTAAGTAAGACAGAAATCCTCTCACCATAAACCTCCTAGAATGAAGGTAAGAGCTTATCCCTATCATTACACAACTAATAGAACCATGCTCCATAACCTGGGATAAACAAAGCTAAGGTAACGGTATTGGCATAGCAATCCAAAATTGCACGGTGAGGGGATAACCCATCCATGCCCAGTATAATGTCAAAATATAACATATCCAGCAACAACAGGTCAGTCCAGGTATCAAACCCTCCAATAAAAACAAAATAGGACCTTAAAACTTGATCCACTACTAAAGGGTATCCTACTGGGATTGCAACAAATATAGGCATAGATGAAGGCTCACTAGATAAACCCAAAACTTATTAAAAGTAAATGACACATACGATCTAGTAGAACTAGGATAAAAAAGGATTGAGGCTAATCTATGACAAACAGAAATTGTACATGGGATAACAAAATATGAGGCCTTTATCTCTAACCTTCCAAGAATAACATATAGCTGGAGACCACTACCATGCTGACCACTGCCACGACCACCAACCCTACCTTACTGAACTCCACCAAGAGCATCTCTACCCTATGCCCCATTTCTAGCTGGTGGCAGCACTAACCCACAAGTTGTGCTGATTGTAGAAAGGTCTAAAGCATGCCTATCTGGGAACAATCTCTAGCATAATGACCCATAACACTGAACTAAAAACACAGCCCAGATGTCCCACTCTTCTAAAATCTATGTCCTAATCCCGACTGACCACCTATGTCTAATGACCCAAAACCTCTAGACAATTACCAAAGGGATGAAGCAGGAAACCCTACTAAATTGGCTCTAAAACATAGAAAGATGCATGCACTGGCCTACTAAACTAGCCCTGTTAGGACTTCTCTTACTGATAACCATGACCTTTAGATTGGTACCCACCATAACTCACTTGATGTTGATGCCTCTTATCACTACTCTGGCGTGCCTCACGATAAAGAGACTCCATGGTCTAAGCATGATCAATTACCATCTAAAATAATGTCCATCGAAAACCAACAAAGCTATAACCTCTCAGAGCATGTCCCTCAATAAATAAGAAAATATACAGACTGTCTCCTACTCCATAGGCATAAAATCCACCCCATTCAAAGATAACTGGTAGAATCATGACTCATACTCTAAAATTGATATCGAGCCCTGCTCGAGATATCTATACGGCTTCCTCAACCTGTCCCTCTCATCTTGAGACATAAATTTCTACATAAACCTCTCATAGAACTCCAACCAGGACAACTGAGGTGACCTTATTGTTTTGCAGTCCATTTGCACTCTGCACCACTGCTTCACCATATCCCATATCTGATAAGTGGTTTAGGTGACCCCTTCCAAGTTCTTAACACCAATGTTTCTCAACCTCTCCTCGCTCAACACTACAATTATGAGAATTCTCCCCTGGAAAACCAATAAACTTGAAGGGATCCAATAAAAAAATTCTATCAGGAGATTCTTCTCCAACTATGTCATCGTTGCCTGAGGTTCTCTAGTATGAGTAATGACTAGTGTAGGTAACACCTAGGTAGTAAGGGGAAAAACTACTACCTAAAATGGAGGAGAGTCCGTAGCAACATGCTTCACTCCATAGATTGATCCACCCAAGGTTCCCCATGGGAGAATGTCTAGGTCCCGTTAAGTAACGAACCTCCAAAAGCACTAATTAACTACCATAATGAGGCCCTACCATCAGGAGTGGGTGTTAGAGCTGGTGGTACCTAGGATGACTCAGGACTCATTGGAAGCTAGACTAGAACATGTATCATAGGCACCATTGGTGTATCCAACAGTGTTGTAACCCGAGCCACTGGGGTGGAGGGCTTACTATCTTTCGTAGTCATTGACCATGTGTTTTCCATTTACGGAAGAGTGAAAATAATGAATGGGAATTAGAGTAAACTACCTAGGTAGGACTCATGATATAGGATTTAAAATAGGTGGTGTACAGGTAACCTCAATGATATTAAATGAAAGTATAATAAGTAACAATACACACCAATAAGCCCATAAGGTAAAAATGATTAGAAAATAGAAACAACACCAACTACTAGAAGTATATAAAAGCAGTAAAAGAAGAAAAACCTCTTCCAAGGAACTATAAGAATGTAAAAGTACAAACAAGTCACGCTCAACCATCCAACATCCTATACAACTAGAAAATTCATACAGAACACAAGTGCAATAAATTAAACACAAACACAATAATGAAATTATTCCTATGTATGCTCCTCCTCTGGTACCTATAGGCCCATCAAGTAGGACCCATGGAAGGTCATAACCCTGTATATCCCTACTCTGACCTATACCCTTCCTCCAATTGTATGCATCCCGGAGGTAGGGTTTATGGAGGTTTTCCAACCACGTACCAATATCTAGCATCTCAGCATAATTCAAATCATTGTATCAAAGTTCCTAAGTATATCAATATAACCATATTATAAATTACTAGAATCTTAATGCCACGAATTATAGAAACTCAAGAATACATATCTCAACTCAATAGGCATGATATATTATAACAAGGCTATACTTATTGTTGAAGCTCAGCTGGACTCAAATATCAGCGGTAATAGTAAGTGATAATACCCAGTGCTAGAGTGTGAAACCTAGTACAAAACAAGTAGAAAAAAGAAGTATTATGTACCTGACACATAACTGGTAGAAAATTGTGTATGTTATGATTGATTATCAGAAAATTCCATTTATACCGATTTTAATCCATTTAGCCTTTAATATATGAAAATCGGCTAGGCTATGTAGCCTAAAAAATCTATGATAATAGGCCTCTGGCCTTAATCCACAACTCTTAGGGATCTGAATCTCACAATGCTCACACTGTGTTAATGTATAATCACAAACAAATACTACAACCATCCTGCCGCCCTACATAGTCAGTCTACAGCTAACATATCGTAGCATACAACAACCAACCCAAACCGAAGGGAAAAACCCAAAATCCAACCCATGCCTTAGTTTCCATTATTTTCAGAGTCACCATACATCTATCATAAGGCCAATACTAGGTCAAGGGTGTCGTATTACACAAAGCACCGATAAAAAGAAAGAGATGAACTAGAAGAGAATAAGAGGACAAGGTTCAAGGTGTTGACCTAATATTCCTAGCCCAAAGATGTTATTTAGTATAATTACACAAGTTATATCCTAGGTGTAAACTAAAGAAGCCTACCTATGTCCAAAAAAAGTAGCACTATAGTACATGGGAATCAACTCAGTTAATGTCAAACGGCTCTAAATGGAGTCAAAAATATAAAATTAAGAATATATATATATATATATATACATAAAAATCTAATACTACAAATTATATCAAATTTTAGACTAGTCCAAAAATTAGATCTAAAACAGGCCCATAGGACCTGTAACCCAACCCGAAAGTGAACATCATCATAGAGTTCCCGGCCACGGCAGGTACTCATGCTCAAAAAAATGAGCATAGTACAAGTAAGAATTTGGTTTGAAAATACTCGAGGAAAATGAATAATAAAGTGTAAAACTTACAATAATAACAAGAATTAGCGTGTAGGATTACATACCACTACCGCAAAGGAAATGATCAACAACATGGAATGCACCTCACAAAATACCAACAAATACTAGTAATTAGCTAGAATATGGGAATTTTCCATGTATTAGCGAGAATTTACAATAGGAATTGATTGTTAGAAAATTGCATTTCCATGGAAGTTACGAGGTAGAAACGTTTACCAACGAATAGAGGAATCCAAGAACTAAGCTAGAAATAACACCTCCAACAAGCTAGTATAGCTTATCAAAATATATAGGACTTAGAGAGAGGATTTTACAGAGAAAAAGTCATGAGAATGGCCTATAATTTTGAGGTTGGAATGATATATATATATACTATCAGGCAACTAGCATGTGCAGTTGTGGAGCAGGTTCGCATTCACAATCTCAGAAAAAGTTAATCCTCCACATTTGAAATTAGGGAACTGCATTCTCAAAGGGTGAGGGAAGTCATTACTCAAAGTTCATGGTATAGGGACCGCATTCACAGAGCATAGAGAAGGGGAGTCCTCATGTTCATAGCCATGAATCATATTCAGGAAGGGAGTTTTCGATTACACCAGTAGTTGTTATAACAGTTGAAACCAGCAAAAACCATAACTCTTAAAACCACTCAGAATGGGTTCAAAGTTTGATATACTCAAACAAATAGTGCAAAAACACTCGAAACAACATTCTGGACTCAACAATATAGTTGAAATCTTAATATGAGGTTGTTTCAGATAAATGTTGACCAAGTCAACTCTTAACTTCAAAATTCCTAAAATCCACCAACACCCCCAAAATAATCATAAACACTTCAGTAAGCAAATCAATATTCTTCATAACCAAAACTCAGCATTTTGGAGCTAATGGGTAGTTAGATTTCAAATTCGATACTCCGATCATAAAAAGTTGACCAAAATCAAGCATTTACTCATCGGCCAACTAATATCTTGTTAAATAATGTAAAATCTCATTAAAAGCTCCCATACTCAAACCAAGGGTCCACCTTTATCAAATTCCATATTTTGAAGCAAATAGAACTTTCGAAATTTAATTTTGAGCTCGTCTTGAAAGAATGTTGACTAAGGCCAATGATTTTCTAAGTTATAAGACAACTCTCAACCAAACCTCCAGGGAGCCAAACTAGCAGTCCTAACAGGTCATAAAAGATCAAAGGTAGCTACTGAAATGCTCTAGAATGTAAGAGAACGTACAAAACACCAAAATAACAATAAGGGTAATTACATATATACTACCCTAGTGAATTTAATATTTATAATTTAACTGAACTATGAAAATATAAATTCAAGGACTCATTAAGACGATATTGTCACGACCCAATTTCTAGGATCATGATGGCACCTACTATATTGCCAGTAGGAGAACCAAACCCTGTAGTACGTAGCCGAAGCGAAGGACTACTACAGTAAAAATAGAAGAATATGAAAGGATATAAGCAATATTATAAAAGTTGTGGAATAATCCCAAGACCCGATGTCAATGTCAAATGAACCACTAATATAGAATACCAAAGATAGAAACTGTACAATACACAACGTCTCCAAAATACAATGGAGATAACAAAATCAAATGTACAA
>JBDJHY010201817.1:0-11599 GCA_039654485.1 Withania somnifera | reverse complement strand
ATTTTCTCATAGCTCGTCCTCTCTCAAGAATCTCTCTAAGTCCAAATCTCTTTGGAAAGCTACATATAGTATTGGAATATTATTCTCTGGTGTGGATTTGTGTTTTCATCATCATTTTTGGTATGTTTCTTATACTATTTCCCCATGGCCATGGTGAATCTATATTTTTTATTTAATTAATTCATGGATTATTTTTGGGCTTTTAGATCTACAAGTGTTGATTTGGGCATCGTTCAACTGGTACCATTTCATGGCTATAATTCTCCAACTGTTGATGAATAAAATTCTCCATTTTAATTCTTGAATTTTTATAAAATTTTGGACCTTTCTTCTTCATATTATTTGGTTTGTTTGAGCCCACTTCTTACTCGAACTATGCTCAATCTTTGAGCATTAGCCCCCAGTATCGCTTAGGACTCCACGTTAACTTTTTTTTTTGGTCCGGCTAGTGAGTTCCACCGGTCCATCTGGACCCAAATTTCACCCTAGATATAAATATAGTATGAACTATATTATTAGATTCATGATACATATAGATTGTGTTTTTACTAGTTTTGACCCTATTTGGAGCATTTTCAAAGCCATCAAGCTGATTCCCATGGATTATAACTGTGTTCTTCAAAGATCAGGTAGGCTTCAACTTAATATTCTTGGTATTAGGCATATAATCATTATAAATACACTATATAAATTCCTTTTATTTGGGTTTATTATCTGGACCTTGACCTTTGTCTGATTTTCTTCGACCCGCTTCTTCTCTTATTCTATTGGTATTCTTGGTACTATAATGTTGTTAACATAGCCGTGTCCGTGTGGTGTCCTTAGGTATGAATATATAAGTATATGATTCATTTGCATGGGTTGGTATTGGGTTTTTCCCATGGGTTTAGGATGGTTTGTGATTGTTAGCTGTGATAGATGTAGACTAGCCTTATGCAGGGCCGATTGGACAACTGTGGTGACATTGATTGTGAATTCATGTAATGTGCTTATTAATGTATTATATCATGTTCTACTATATTATGGTCCAAGGTCCCAATATTACAAATTTTTGAGGGCCTATGGCTATGTAGGCTTGTTTTCAGCATTACTAGGTAAATTGATATAAAACTAGCAATAAGAAGCAGGTTTTCTATCATAAATACTAAATGGAGGCTTTATTAACTTGTTTTAGAATCATCTAAGATTTACCACTTCTTACTTACATTTTCTACTTGATTTATTATTCGCTTTAAACTTGGCACCTGTTACTATCCATACTAGCACTTGGAAGTTCAGGCCTAAGGTCGTGTACTTAGTATTAACCTTTTTACCTAATTCTAATGATCTTTTCAAGATGAGATACTTTTATAATATTTTGTGCATTAGTAGAGAGTTGTATGTGTTCGTCAGAGCTTCATAAACCCTGCCTTTGGGTTGCATATGACCAGAGAAAGGGTATAGGATGGAGATATATATATATATATATATGGGGTAAGCCCTTCCATGGGTCTTGTGTACTGGGTGTACGAGCACAAGAGGAGGAGCGTACATTAGGGATTAATGCATCATGCTGATGTTACTTTACTTTTTTTATTTTACTCTCTGGTCATATAGCGGTCCAAAAGGGTGAGCAAGCCTTGTGTGTACCTTTCCTTGATTATAAGGGCTCGAAAGGGTTTTACCTGTGCTTATTACTCATATTATTTGTATCATTAGTTACTAGTTGTATCTAGTTACTTATTGATCATCCTTACTTTTCGGGCTATCTTGGTGCTTAATTTGTGTTTGGTTTTCCTTTACCTTATCCTATCATTAAGATTACTGATACACCGCTCATTCCTCATAATTTTCTCTTATTACCTTCCATTACTATTTTATTATTATTGTTGTTATTTCTATGAGCATTCCATATATATTATCTCCTTTCCTTACCTCAGTCCCTTCCTTATTTTTGAGCTAGTGATATTTTCCTACTATCTGTCTGTTCCTTGCTCTTTTCTAAGTAGCTAATTCTTGTACTTCTTATACTTGCTTTCTGTGACTCTATTCATTAATTCCTTCTAGTTACCATTTTATACCTGTTAGTCTATCAGTGGGCCTATGAGGTCTACTAGGTACTTTTTTACTTTGGGGATTAGTACTTATACTACACTTTTGTATCTTCATGGTGCAGATCCTAGTATGATCCATTGCAGCTGATGCTGCTGATCATGCTAGCTTTTGAGATTTTGAGATTTAGGGTGAGCTACCAGTTACCAGAGTTTCTTCTCCTTAGATGGATGTTTTGTATTTTTTGTATTTAAAAGAAGCTTTGCATATTTACTTTTGATATTCTGTAAACTGTATCTTTAGTTGCTCTTGTATACACTGATACAAGGTTATGAGTCAAAGTTATGTTGGTTCATGAGCACCTAGTGTGGATTATTACTAAATTTTGACTGTGGCACCCCAATAACCTTGTTTTTCATTAGAAGTCTATTAAGAGAGATTAGATCTAGCGATACCACTTTTTGATGGCCATACATTTGAGTTATAGGCTTGAAAGGGGGGGGGGTTTGATAGCATTAGTTATAGAAGGACAATACTTGTGTAAGATTTAATGATGGGTGTCAAGAGTTGGGTCTAGCAAGATAACTGTGGGTTTAGGTGGTGTTTGAAGATTAGAGGACTATATCTTAATAATGGAAAACAAGGATTTGGTTTAATTGATACTACTAGTGGTTTGTTGTCTACATATTGTATCTACCTTGTTTACAATGGATTTCCTATTGAAGCAGGTCACTACAGGCTGTAAAGTAAGAATGCCATTATCTTCCAAGGGGTTGATGGTTCATGGGTTGCTGCAGAGATATTGATAGAGTTACTAATGCCTACCTGTTTTCTTTGCCATCAATACAGAATGAGTGGTTCAAATTAGCCTCTGGGAGATGGCTTAATTATTTATAGTTTGGATTTCCATAGTACCAGATCCCAGGTACGTAGCTCGTCTAGCATCCTTAAGGATACGTTATAAACTGTAATTGGATTTATGGAGGATTGTGAGTATAGTTTATGGATATGCCAAGGTTTGTTATGATATCAGTTGTCGTGTGAGTATTTAGTTTTCACCATTGTGATAGAGCACAAATATGCATTATAGATTTTTCTACTAGATAGTGAAATGGCTTCTGAGGATAGGTAGGGTGTGGTAGTGTATGCATTTGTCCTCTTCTTCGAATTCCTTTTGGGCAGTCAGTTTAACATTTTCTTTGATCAGCATTATGGTGTTAGCTTTCGAATGAGCTTTGGAAGTTTAAAAAATGAGTGGTTTGGATTTGATGGTGGGTTATGTTTTTTGGGGAGCTTATGATCATCCCAGTGTGAGTTTCCAGAAAATGTTGAGATCTTGGGAATCCTAGAGTTCCTACAACCAATGTCCATAAAAGTATCTCCTAGCCTTAGGAAATATCCTGGGTAGTTGAACGGGTCATGTTGTAACTATTTTTCTCTTGTTTGGAGTTTTAAGGCCTTTCCTCCCCTCTCCTTTTTTACTTTCAGGGGAAAAAGTCCTTTTTTTAGTAGTGGATGATGTCGTGACCCCTCTGGTTATTTTTGTATTTATATGGCTTCTTGTACTCTAAAGACATTTTCTAGCTATTCGTTCCTTGACGTCTTTCTTGAGAGTTATTTTGGATTTCCTATTTTAGAGCCTAAAGTTTGGTAAACATTCACTTTGGTCAACGTCTTTTGAAAACAAATTCATAATAGAATTCTGATAGTTTTATTTGCTCCGGAGTATGGATTTTGGTCTAGTTGGGTCTTTGGTTTGGGTTCAAGAGATGTTGGTGTGATTTTATCTCATTTAACTCTAGTCAAAATTTTATCAGCATAGTGTCGCATAAAAAATCCAACCATGCCACAGCTCTGGAATCCTGAGTTTAGGTTAGGTAGATTTTATGTTTTCTTCTAGAGGTAGCTGCGCTTATTTTTATTACTCGATGCATTTTTTTTGTTTTAAGGACTAAATGTTCACAGTGTCAATATTTTTCAAAACAAACTCGAAATAAAATTTTGACTAAATCGTTAAATCTTATTGTCATTTTTGATTTAGTAGCACCATTGGTTTGCATTGGTAGGATTCTTCACTTATCTAGTATTCTCAGTGGAAGCCTTAGTTATGCTAGTTTTTCAATCATAGTAGTTATTGGTGCACCATCATTTAGTTCTATATGATTGCGACACTATTCCACACAATTTATATTTCCCTATATTGCGATCACGAAGTATCTGATGTGATTGTAAAGGTTTGTCCTTCCTCCTATTCCGATCATGACTCCAAGTTATGCAATCACAAAGTGTTATTTCCCGTGCATGGTCATCACCATCGAGTACATTTCAATGCAATCACGATTCCTTTTGAATCTATACTTTCCAATCGCAATGTTTCTATGCAATTTCAATAGTCTAGGACTGACAATATATATTTCCCAACCTTGATTTCCCAATCATTTTCTCATAGATATTCCTCTCTTAAGAATCTCTCTATGTCCAAATCCCTGTGAGAAACTATATTTAGTGTTGGGATACTATTCTCTCACGTGGATTCATGTTTCCATCATCGTTTCGGGTATGTTTCTTCTACCATTTTCACATACCCATGGTGAACTTTACCTTTATTATTATTTAACTAGTTCGTGTATTTTTTGTGGTTCTTCGATTTGTGAGTGGTAATTTTGTCTTAGTTTAACTTGTACTTTATTTCTTGGCTATAATTCTCAAATTACTGGTGTGTAAAATAATCCATTTTAATTCGTTAATTTTTGTAAAGTTTTCCACCGTTCTTCTTTATTTTATTTAGTATAGTTTTGTGCCTAATTCTTATTCTAATTGTGCTCATTCTTTGAGCATGACTCATAGTATCGCTTGAGACTCTATGATTTATTTTATTTTTGGGTCAGATTAACAGGTCTCACGAGCCCATTTTATTTCCAAATTTTGGCCTAGCTCTGAAATTAGTATATATTGTATTTTTTGATTTGTTTTGACTCATAGATTATGTTTTCGCTAGTTTTTATCCCATTTAATGCATTTTCATAGCTGATAAGTCGATTTTCGTGGATTGTGGCAGTGTTCTTCATATGTCAGGTCAGTTTTGACTTGCTCTTCTTAGTATTAGGCGTATAGTTTTTATAGCTGCATTATTTGGCTTCCTTTAGGTGGGGTTTATTAGGTTATCACCTTGACCTGTGTCTGTTCTTTTTCTACCCATTTCTTCTCTTATTCTATTGGCGTACTCTGTAGTATGATGCTACTAACCTTTTCGTGGCCCTGTGAAGAACTTAGGTCTGACTTTGGAAGTATAAGATGCATCAACATTGGTTGGTTTTAGTTTTTTACCCTTGGGTTTGGGTTGGTTTGTGATTTTTAGTTGTGATATATGTAGATTAGGCCTGTGCATGGTTGGTAAGAAAAGTGTGGTGATATCGATTGTGCATTCATGTAGTGCACTTACTAAGGAATTATATCATGTTCTACTACATTATAGGCCAAGTATACGACATCATTATTTTTTGTGACTATGGATGTGGAGGCCTGTTTGCAACATTAATGACTAAACTGGTAAAAACATGCTATTGATATGCGTTTTCTATGATATATACTACATGGAGGCTTTCTTAATTTGTTATTATCTCGATCGATGATCAAGAAACCAATACATATATTTTTATCTTGTTTTAGTCAAGGCTTCAAACTTAGCACTGGGTACTATCTGCTTGCTAGCACTTTGATGTTTTGGCCTAAGGTCGGGTACTGTGTATTAGCCTTTATACCTAATTCTAATGATCGGTTGATACTGAAATATTGTTTTATGAGATTTATATGGTTGGAATTCCTCCATGGACCTTTCTTATGGGCTACATGAGATTAGAGGAGGGGTATAGGATGGAATAGGATATACAGGGTTAGCCCTTCCACAGGTCCTGCCTGCTAGGCTACAGGCACCAGAGAGCTACATCATGCCTATGTTACTTAACTACACTTGTTTTCTAGTTGTACTCTCCAGTCATATTGTAGGCTAGAAGGGTGAGCATGCCTTATGTGTACCTTTTCTTGCTTATCGGGGATCAAAAGGGTTTTATTCACTGTTGTTTGTATCTTTATTTGTTAGTTATATATAGTTACTAATAAATCATCCTTAGTATCTTACATTCCGCTTATCCTATCATTGATGTTATCAGTACACCACCCATTTCCCATGGTGTTCTCTTATTATCTTCAATTACTATTTTATTATTATTACTGTTATTGCTGCTAGGACTCCAAGTATGTTCTCTTCTTTTCTTCCACAAAATCCTACTTTGTTTTTGTAGCTAGATGTATTTTCTTACTATCTATTTGTTCCTTACTTCTTTTATGATAATCTAGCTTCTTTTACTGGTTATATTTTCTTTTTGTCGCTCACTTCTTTACTCCCTACTATTTCTTATTTGTTATACCTTGTATGTGATCGGTGGTCCCATGAGGACTATTGGGTACTCATTTCATCAGCTATTATTACTCATACTACACTTTTGTATCGTCCTAGTTTAGATCATAGTACGAGCCACCACCACTGACGCTGTTGATCATGCCATATTTTGAGATTTAGAGATTCATGGTGAGCTCCCAGCAACTAGAGTTACCTGCTTCTCCTAATCTTTTTGTCTCTTTTCTATTTCAGAGGAAACATTGTATATTTACTTTTGAAATTCCTTACTCTCTATGTTTACTGGCTCTTGTATACACTAATACTAGGTTGTAGGTTGACTTTTGTTGATTATTTATAATATTCTGTCTATTTTCTCTCTTCCACTTTGTTTTGCTATGTTATAGTATTAGTGCCTCTCTGTTGGTTTTATGGTAGCCTGTTACACATTATTTCAGACAACAATAATTGGTTCGCCTATAGAAGGGTCATAGGAGCCATCATGACTGAAGAAATCAAATTGTGACATTGAGGAAGCAAGGATCATTTTGGTTGCTCGGTTGTGATATTTGATAATTTTGGGCATAGGGTTGACTTTGTCAACATGTTGTTGAATCTGCCTCATATTGGAATTCAGTTGTTCCGTTGAGTCTAAAATGATGTTTCTATGTAGTATGCATATTTTGTTTGCATTTACTGGATGTTAGACCCATCTGAAGGGGCTTTAAAAGGTTGTTTTTGTTGGTTTTCACTATCATTACAACAACTAGTGCACCACCATGTTCTTCTTCAGGATCGCGACACTACGCATCACGATGGCAGAGGTTGGAGTTTACCTTCAGCATGATCACAATGATCCCTAATGCAATTATGACTCCTTGACCCTTTGGTTTTCGCAATTGTAGACCTGGGTAACGTGATCAGGAAAGTCTCATTTTCCTTATATTGCTATTGCAACCCTCTAGTATATAATCACAGTAGTCTGTCAAGGAAAGATATAATTAGTACAACTTTGGGTTTGCATTCATGTCTTTTACAAAACTCTTACTCTACACTGAAATCTTAGTTATTGCTCTGCTTGGGAATTTATAATAAAGATTGAGCTATTCTTTGGACCTTGAAATTCCTTTTCCTCTTAATCTTAGTTCTCTCTCTAATTCTAAGCTCCCATGTAAGTTCTTCATCTTTTTCTTCTAATTTTTTGATTAAATTCTTTTCTATTAGCTGCTGTGTAGGTTGGTTTTGAACACTTGGCACCTGGTATTCATTTTGGTGATATCTCTCTCCCAAAAAACTAGTGTGTAACCCTTTCGTTAATTTATGAATTTTTGTATAGTTTTTGCAAGCCTATCATCTTCTTCTCTGAGATTCTTAAACCCATTTCTTTCTCAAATTATGCTCATCTTTCGAGCATGAGTCCCCAGTATTACTTGGGAAAACCTAGTAACTTTTGTTTTCATATCAAGTTAGCAGGTCTCATAGGTCCGTTTTGAAAAAAAACTTCGCCAAGCATTGATGCTCCAAAAATGAGCATAATTCGAGTAAAGGAAGAGCCTCAAAATGCCTGGAGAAGAAGAAAAATAAGGTGCAAAACATAATAAAGATACAAGGTTTGACGGAGGAATTACATATCAAAATGCAAGAAGAAGTTGGCTACGAAGTCAAACGTATCTAAATGCACCAACCACAACCAATAATTAGCTGAAAATGAAGGACCTATAAGCATTACAAATCTTGATCTAGAGGGAATTAATGGTGGAAATCAATAGTTTTAACGAATTTGAAGTAGGGATACCCTTATCAAATCAACAAAGGAGTAAAAAATTGATCACTCAAAATCGAACCCCACACTTGGATGATGATTTCTGATGATTTTCTAAGATTAGAGATAGGATGGAGGGAGAAATATATGAGTTTGGTGGCTGAAATAATGAGGAAGAGGTCTTAGATTGACCTGGAAATAGTGAAACATGATCATGCTTGGAGAGTGCGATCGCGCCAAACAATAATGTAGAAAAGCAACGTAATTGAATTGGATGATGCAACCATGTCAAATAATTTTCTAGGGAATTAGCGCTACAAACACTAAGGGAGCGCGATTACTATAAGAGAGGGACCTGGGCAATAGAGCCATCGCGATAAATAGAGGGGTTATTTCACTCCATCATCGCTACTAAAGCGCGATTGCACTAAATAGAGAGATCCCCATTTAGCGCTATCAACGATGGCTAGCACGATCCTGACAAAGCCTGGGAAGGTCAACTTAGTGGTGCAATCCACTATAAAACCCGTAAAATTATGTGAAAGATATTTATTATTCAAAACAACTTCTTTTTACTACTATTTATTTTCAAGATAATAGTGTCCTCCTCAAATAAAACATTAACTTTAAATAGGGCCTTTGGCCCCACCCAGAACACGAAACATACAAGCGAGAAGTGAAAACATATCCGAAATGACTTTTTAGACTCAATGACCCAGTTGAAATTGTGATATGAGGTTGTTTCAGAGAAGTGTTCACCAAGTCAACACTTTTAACAAAAATTTCCTAATTTCACCGAAATACTCAAAATAAGACCGGGCACCCAGTAAGAAAACCAATACTCTTCCTAACCCAAAGTTGGCATTCCGGAGATGCTGGGGAAATAAGATTTTTGATTCTACACTCCAATCATTGAAAGTTGTCCAAAGTCAAGAAGCCAACTATAGGCAACCTATTATCTGAACAAATGAGATAAAATCACACCAAAAGCTCCTAGACCTGTACCAAGGATCCACCTAGAACAAAATCCATGTTCCAGATTGAATTGAACTATTGAAATTCAATTTTGATCATGTCTTGAGGAAATATTGACGGAAGTCAATAAGCACGGAAGTTCAGGCTCTAAAATAGGAAAGTAAGATACATCTTAATCGAACCGTCGAGGAGCCGGACTACCTGTCCCAACAGGGCATAATTAACCTGGGATGGCTACTGAAATGCTCTAGAACACAAAATAACCCATAAAACACATAAGTGACCATAGAGGTCATTACATCATCCATAACTAAAAAGGACGTTCATATAAAAAATTCAAGAAAAAAAAGGAAATAGGAGAAAGAAATTAAATTAGGGCTTGAACAACTACGAACACTATGTAAGCATCTAACTCTAAACCAACCAGGTCGCCTCCTTGATTGGTCGGTGTATCCACTGCACTTATGTCACGACCTGATTTCTCAGATCATGATGGCACCTACTATGCCACCATTAGGAGAACCAAACCCTGTAGTCCATAGCCGAAGCGGAGGACTACTACACTGAATATGGAAGAACATTAAAAGAGACATGATAAATATAATAAAGAGTTGCGGACTATACCCAAGACCCGATGTCAATGTCAAAGGAACCACTAAGTATAGGACAATAAATATAGTAAATATACAATATCCAAACATCTTCGGAATACAATGGAGATAATCAAAACTATATATACAACTGAAGAGAAGCAGGATAAAGCCGCACGCCAAGCTCACCTTGAATCTTTGATCTGGAAGATAAGCGAACGAACAACTAACTATAATTACGATCGAGGACCTGTACTCGGATCTGGACAAGTGCAAGTGTAGTATGAGGACAAGCCACCGAAGCAACCTGTACTCAGTAGGCTTTGAGGACCTACTGAGCACATAACAATAATAAAAACAGTAAATAACAGAATATAAGAGTATTGGTCACTGAAGAAAATAGGACAATCAGGGAAACTAGCATTTCAAGAATCAACCGATGGTCACATAGATAGATAATGCTAGCTAATCACATAAAAGGATTTCAGGTAATGGAAAGGAACATACCCGGCATCCTCGCAACAAAGCATGTGAATCATAAATTAATAAATGATAGAAATCAAAAAAGACAAGGAATAGAACATGGTCGGTATACCCGTAACCTTAAGTGAAAAGATGAATAGGTGAATAAGAGATAAGCAATTGATCCCAAATAACATAAACCATAAGCGATCAGTCAGGATAACTAACAGTAATAATAATATAAAATATACAATCAAAACGCTGACAAGTCCCCCAGAAAGAAATGCAGTGTACATTACAATTCATGCTCACCGTAGGCCTTACATCTCAGCCAGGGTACATTAAAGACAAACAAGTGTGGAAAGTAACACATGCATTAAGTAACATCCTGCGTACGCATCTCCTCCGGTATCCATAGGCCCAGCAGGCAGAACCCATGGAAGGCTACCTTAAATTTCTCAGCGTATATTATATCCTCGCACTCCATATACCCCCTCCTACACATTGCGTGGAAGCCTAGAGATAGGTCCATGGGGGTGTGTCACCACATACAATCTAACGTTATCATATTCTCACATCCCAATTCATAGAGCCCTTAAGGTCTCAATATGGCCTCTTGTGCCTCATATCAATAATATCGTCAAGCCCAGCTCGACCAGTCAAGGCATGTAACCTTGTACATTATTATATCTCAATGAAGTCATCAATAAGTCGGGTATGACCATGTGTCCATAACCAGTAGTACCATAAGTGTCATAAACTGTACTCACTGTCGTACGACGATGGACTCAAGTTCCAGCACTATACTCATTGTTAATTCTAGGTCGGACTCAAGTGCTAGCATTAATTAGTCAAGTGATAGTTCTCGATGCCAGGGTGTAAATCCTGGGCTAAAATAAGTAGAAATAGTGTTATCGGGTGCTCGATACCATGTCGAGTCTAAATCAGTAAAAAGCCAATTACCCATATTATCATCAAGTATTCTGCTTTCTCAGCTCATATCGTTATTCATCTCATTATCAAAATATGTCTTTAGCATCTGCAGCTCAAAATCAAGTGGTGATACCAACCCCAATGCACTCTCATCGGAGTCATAGGCCCAACCTCTCGTTCCTGAATATACAACAAATCAACAACATGTATATATATCACATATAATCATGAAATATCCACATCCTATGCTCTGCACAGGTGTCTCTAATCAAATGCTAAGTCTCGAGCCCCATATCACTCGGATGCCAAGATATCAATATCAATATAGAATGGGTGAAAGAATGGTACAAGGTTATTATACAACTTAGCTACCCAACCCACAGATGCTATTTAGTACAGTTATTAAAGCTATAAGCCCAGAGATAGCCCCACAGAGCCTACCTGTCATCC
>JBDJHY010201807.1:0-11599 GCA_039654485.1 Withania somnifera | reverse complement strand
AATCGATATGAGCTAAAATATCCAATCTATCCAACTTATTGGATAGGGAACGGATGTCCCGAGCCAACGATCTCTCAGAAACTGATATAAAAGACAGGATGCCCATACTGACTGCCTTCAGGATCAAAGCATGAGCAAACACATTAGCCATGCCCGGATGGTATAAAATACTCAGATCATAATCAATCCAGATCTCAACCTATCTCTGTTGCCTGAACTTAAGCTCTTTCTGACTCAAGATGTACTGCAAATTATGATGGTCATTGTACATATCACAATAGACGCCATATAAGTAGTGCCTCCATATCTTAAGAGCGAAAACTACTGCCACTAAATCCAAGTCATGGGTGGGGTAGTTGCGCCTATGATCCTTCAGTTGTTGAGAAGCATAAGCAATCCCATGACCCTGCTGCATTAGAAAAAAAACAAGCAAATACCAAAAATACTATAATTACCGTATAAGGCTGACCCTCACTTGGTAAACCAAGCATTGGGGATGTAGTAAGCAACTCCTTAAGACTCAAAAAGCTAGACTCTCACTATGCTAACCACTAGAAAAGAACATCCTTCTGCGTCAATCTAGTCAAAAGAGCTGCAATAGATGGAAAACCCTAAACAAATCGGCGATAGTTACCAGCTAACCTAAGAAAACTGCAGGTATCTATAAGAGTGGTAGGTCGAGGCCAATCACAAACCATAGAAACCTTATCCAGATCAAAACTAATACCAGCATCGGACAGCACATGCTCGAATCTATGAGTACACCAATATATCATCTATGAAAATAATCACGAAGGAGTCTAAGTAGGGCATGAAAACCTGAGTCATCAAGTCCATAAAAGTTGCAGGGGAACTAGTCAACCTAAATGATATCATCAAAAACTCATAATGCCCAATCTAGTTCAGAAAGTGGCCTTTGGGAAATCCTTGGCCTGAAGCCTCAATTGATGGTAACTGAATAGCAAGTCAATCTTAGAGAACACTGCTGGTCAAACAAATCATCAATACGTGTAAGAGGATACTTATATTTAATAGTCACCTTTTTCAGATGCATGTAATCAATACACATTCGAGTACTCCTGTCCTTCTTCTAAACAAACAAAATCGAGGCACCCTAAAGAGATACACTAAGACAATTGAAACCTCTATCAAGAAGATCCTGAAGCTGAACACTCAACTCACAAAGTACTATTGGGTCCATATGGTATGGAGCAATAAAAATGGGCCTGGTGCCAAACTTAGCCTCTATAGCAAAGTCAATGTCTCACTGAGGTGGGAGGCTAGGAAAATCAGTAGGAAACACAGCCAAGAACTCACAAACAACAGGTACCGACTCAGGGGAGGGAGGATCAACACTAACATCTCTAATATGGTCCAACTAAGCAAGACACCCCCTGACATTAAGCCTATGATCCTAAAAACAAGATATAACCCAAATCGGGGAGTGGCTAGTAGGCCCCCAGCAAACCATGGGGGTATATCGAGCACGGATAAGGTCACAGTCTTGGCATAGTAATCTAGGATTGTGGGTATAACTAGTCCATGCCCAGAATCACATCAAAATCCATACATCTAACTCAATCAAGTCATCTCTAGTGTCACACCCTTGCACATTCACAATGCATGATCTATATACCCATTCTACCGCTAAGGCCTCACCCATAGGGGTAGCTACACTCAATAACACAGATAATGGCTCACTAGACATACCCAAACAAGCAAAAAAGTACACAGATACATATGACAATGTAGATCAAGGAACAAATAAAGCTAAAGTTGAATGCCTATAAACAAATAACGTATTATTCACAACAACATCTAGAGCATCAGCCTTGGCTTTTTCTGGGATGACATAAAGCTAATGGTTTCCCCCTTTTGTTGCTCACCTCTTTTACCCCTAGCTCTACGTGTCTGTCCTGCTTTTTTAGCTCCCCTAAATATAGTCTAGCCATCTTTAGCTGGTTGTACCATTTACAATAGATGGGTAGGTAAAGGAGTTGTATGTGCGTCCTGCGCCTAGGGAAATCTCTATCTATGTGACCCATATCACCATAATCAAAGCAAGACCTTATCCCACCAACCCTGGTCCCCCTACGATAATCTCTGGGGTAGTTCCTATTTTTACAGCACTAAGAACAACCATCTTGGCCCATGGCACTGCTACTAGAACCATCAACATAACCACGCTAATTTGAAACTGTGCCATTGTAGGGCTGACTACTTTGTCCCACAAAAGAAGTTTGAAGAGAAACCTGGTAATTACGGCTAGTATGAACTCTTCTACCATAGTCTCCATCCACGAATCGAAAACCAGAATAGCTGGCCTGTTGGCACTGTTTCTTCTCGCTGCCCCCTCGGGCCTTATGAGTTAGGTGCTCGATACTACGAGCATAATCTTCTACATCTAGAAAAGACTTCTTCAAAACCAACATCCATTCTACTTCTCTGGAGATCCAATCTCAAACAATATGTGAAGGGCCGACTTCGCTCCTTCTTAGTAGGAAATAACTCCCCATCATGTTTAGATAGATCAATATACCTAGTCCCATAGTCACTGTCATAAAACCTTGCTGCAAATATCTGAACTAAGCCTGTAATAACTCATGTGTGCTCCTAGGAATGTACTTGGTGATGAAGGCCGCTATAAACTATCTCTATGCACTCTCCACCACTAGCTAGAGGCTCCCATATCCCTTGAGAAAATAAACCATAAAATCAACCCGCCCAAGGCTCTTAACCGTTTCTCACATGCTGAAATAAACTCGAGGGGTCTTGTATTCCTGCTTTCGTAAACCTAGATAGTGCTATGCAGAGAAAGTGATCCAACATCTCCTTATTTCTAAAGTTGTTATAGTCGGAGATGGTGCTGCTGGAGAGTAGATACTATGGGGGTGGGCACCTTGTGCTGCTCTATGAGATGAATTCTGGCTTGTAAATATCGGTATCCCGACGAGCATTTTGAGCATCTTCCATAACATATCTCTAATAGGTGCGGGTGGTGGCTGCAAAAACTGTTGTCTAGGTGCATGACCTATTTACGGCTTCGATGGTAGGTTATAATAGTTGTAGCTGGCTGAGTCAAACCTGGGAGAGTGATTATTGGCTGAACACCCCCTGCAACTCCCTCATGTCCCCCCAGTAGGGCCTCTTGATCTGGTAGGGGAGGTTTTCTACATATGGACAAAGCATGGGTACATACCATTTACGCAAGAGTGAAGCCAAGGTAAGTCTTTACAGAAATAGTATGAAAGTCAATGCACGAAAAGAACCAAGAGATGAAAGCTTTTCTAACATACCCTATAGCCTTCTAAAGATTAAATACGGATGTCTATGTACCTATCTGTGGGTCTCTACTAGGTACTTTCTCCAATGCCAACAAGATGGGTGAACATAATATAATACCACTCTGTTATGACCCAAAAATCGGTCATGATGGCACCTACAACCCACCTGCATGTAAGCCTAATCCTACATCTCAGAGCGATAAGCAATGGGCCATAACTAATCTCGAACATATAATACGCAAGGAACGGTAAAAATGAGTTTTAATAGTATATAACTAAACATAAACCCAACCTAAAACCTAGTGTCAATGGCATATAAGAGTATCCAAGAGAATATATACATCATAAACAAAGTCTTATAAAATTACAACTAGGACATGGCCTGTTAAGGAAAAAATATAGCAGACAGCAGCAGGAGGAAGAAACGATCATCCTGTACACCAAAAGCTCATCATATGCTCGAAGTATTTGCAACCTATTAGGCATGATCGATCCATCTTCGATGACCCATATCGGTATCTACACTACAAAAATAGTACGAAAGTGCAGTATGAGTACCAAAACACAATTACCTAGTAGGCATCATAGGCTAACCGGAATCAAATAAAGTACAAGTAAGGTAAAGGTGAGAAAAGTAAATCAAGTCAATAAAAATGAGTAAACAATAGTAAAACTAACTATACAACTAGGACCAGCAACAAGAAAAGATATCTAACCAAGTACATCAAATGAAAGGTATAGATCCCCAAGCGAGCAAGTCTAAGTATATCTACCTCGCAGAGTATCTAACAAACACATAACTCTGAGAACCCAACCCACAGAAGTCGTACCTAAACACCAGCTGAGTATAAATAGTAACCAAAGGGATGGATAACGAAATAATGATAACTAAGAAGACATAAACATAATTAAAGAGTAGATATAACCCCCAAAAGCCTCCCATAAGACCCCTGGTATAAGAAGAAATGAAAACATACATAACCTACATGACACCCCATCCCTCCGGTAGGAACAAAAAGTACATCCAAGGATCCATCATGGCTTTCCCTGTAAGATCAAAGGGTAAAAATAGCACGTAAATATGAATGCAAGGGGGTACAGTTAAAATACAATTGTAACTGCTCTTAGCTAGGTCCAAGAGGTCCGACTTCCAATCAGATCTCTCAACTCAATGCGGGAGGTATCACCTTTAATTGTAGATCTTAGCTTAACACGAGAGGTCTCACCTCTGAATCATCGCTAACAAAACAACACAGGAGGTTTTACCTCCTACTATAATAATTGTGGTGGTATATATATATATATATAAACCTCTGTCCGGTCATACTTACGAAAAGAGCTTTATACCACACCGAGATCGTGGAATTTAAGTTTATAGAAATTTCTTTCCAGTTAATTTCAGTTACAAAATCCTATTTTCATTATCATTAGATTACCATAATCCTCAAATTAATTCTGGGTCTCACCAATCAGAAATAACACAAGCTAACAACACTAATATATTCTCTCAGAACGTTATGAAAGAGATAAAATACCCTAGTGTAATCTAAGATCGGCCAAAAGACACCATCTAGCACTCGCTTTACTCAAGTAACAGAAAAATCCCATTCATACCCCAAAGATCTCAAGGACGCTCTTAGCAAGGCCGAATCCACAACTCAGAGTTCTAGGACAACCTCTGTTCCCCTTATGGGACCCCAAAACAGGAAAGAATACACATAGTAACAATTAAAAAGGGAAGCCAGACTACTATTCTATCCTAAAAACTAACCAACACACAAATATCTCACAAAGCCTAGTCTAAAAGAAAGGTAAGCCTAGTGTACCTGGACATTGGTGAAAATCCTCGAAACGCGCGGAGAAATCTCAAACCACCATACCAAAGCCTGAATCACCTTAAAACTATCAAAAACATATTCGACGAATCAAGAGGTAAAGAATAAGACCCATATTGCAAAGTACAACTCGAATTGGAAATCGAGCCTAAAGACGGGTCTGTGGACCCCGCAATCCAAAAAATAAAACAAAAACCACTGGGGAGTAGGCCCCATATTAAGGTACACGTGGTTTAAATTTGAGCTAAAAAGAACCCCAACAGGTCTCTAATTTGACATGAAAATTTTGTAATGAAGAAGAAAGATTATGATTTAAAGACACAGAAAAACACACGAAAATGCACCTGAAAATGAAAGTAAACAAACACAAACGTAACACACAAGCTCCATAAAAAAATACCTAAGAAAACACCTTGATATAGTCTCTAAATTTATCAAGAATTATGATCACATGCAAGGAAAATTGAGTGTAGGAGTTAAGAGAAAAATTAGGAAATTGAATATTTATAGGCCTATGCGAAGGGCCTCGCGAACGCAGCTGGGACCACAAACGCAACCCACGAGTTTTCCAGACCTCCACAAATACTGTGAGGAGCCCACGAACGCCGAGAAAATAAGGGACTAGACCTCTGCGAACACGGCCAAGGCTCGCGAATGCGAAGAAGGACAACTATTCAGCTGTTTTTCAGCAACTCCCAAAACTTCAAACGAGGGATCAAAATGAGATCATACATGAATTTTGAAAAAAACATAATATGATAATTACATGAAATTGATATTTCATGCTCAAAAGAATTGACGGAATGTCCATATGAAGTAGTTTAAGCAAAAACGACCCCTATACCAAACTGAACCAAAACCAATAACTTTTCAACTTTCCATGCGAACCTCAAAATTAGTCCAGACATCGTGGGAAGAGTACTATTAACCCTACCAATACAAATACAACATTCCAGAGCTGATGGAAGCGTCAGAATTTTGATCTGACACTTTGATCATCTAAAGTTAACTCGGTCCATATTCTCAACTCCAGCTGAATTGAATTTTCTCAAAATAGCTCAAACTGATGCAGAAAGTCCCGGGACTTGAACTAGTTGTCTAAATAGACCAAAGTTAGTATTTTAGAGCTAACGTAACTGTCAGAATCTGATTTCGATCTCATTTACTAAGGAATCACTCTCAAGTTCCACTATTTCAAGGTTAAGCCTTCAAAACATGAAAATTGAGATAATAGGCAATAAAACTGCTAGGGAACGAACTACCAATCCCAGCAAGTCATAGATGACGTGGTGAGACTAAAATAAGGCTCTTAGCACATAAAAAGCGAAAATACATAAAAATGACCATGTGTATAATTATAATATTTAACACTTTTCCCTATTAAAATGTAAAACAAGACGAGGCAGTTTATTTAAAATAGCTCAATTGAGCTAAAAGGGGAGATTATCAAGGTAAAAATTTATTCCAAAGTCAAAAGGCATGAGATATATTTATATCTAGACTTTTAGCATTTAATTATACCTAATCAACATATTTTTATCAATTGTTGTAACCGGTAAATTCACATAATTTGATATAAATATTCAATACAAATAAGCATATGTCTATAGCAATTATTCAAAGAATGAGATATTTCAAACAAGCAAAAATAATTTTCACCAATTAAGAATATCCCCCCACCCCACAACCACCATCACATGCGGATGCCTGAATCCATTGCTGACCTAAACACTGACTAGAAGTCCAAATTATCGGTAGTTAGTTGCTATCCATTTCAGTTGCTGGTTGCTAGGGATACGACTAGATGTTTCGTGTGCATCAGAGATTCACATATGGTTGCATTCAATGTCATTAACCTTTTGGGTTCTTCGTGGGTTATCGATAATTAAATAAACACTTGTAATTAATTAGGTCAAGTCAGTGATTAAACAATTAATAGTACGTACGTAACTCTTTTCTAACTTCTAAGCATTGAATAGGGGGTTATTATCGGATCAGTTTGGCCAGCACTGTCATTGTACTATATAGATATTCCTAACACGTAAGGCTTACTTGTATACGCATACTTAATTGCTCCTACTTATAAACCGACTTCCTATGCCTACTAACTTATACATGGGCAGAGGGACAGAGCTAGAGTATACAGTAGCGGATAGGGATTTTCGAAAATTCCACCCGCTACATAGAAAAAAATTACATTAAGAATGTATTAGAACATTTTTCTAATGGAAACTATAACTAAAAGTGTTGCTGGTTTGATGCAGAGGAATTGACCATGAAGTCGTTGTTGTCTTGCTCAACGAGAGATTAATTCCTGCTAGGTGTACATTTTTAACTAAACTTACTTTTTCCTAAAATTGGAAAATCGGGCTGCCTGATTTTCTTTCATCCTTTTTTAAACTTAAGTAAAAAAATCAATCAAAAAGGAAATCAATCAATAAATATACTTTTACCCAAATTCCAATATTCTAAATCAAAATTAAAACCGAAAAGTGAGGAAAAAAAATTAAGGGTTAAAGATTACTTTGATTCTTCATACTCTTCCGGTATCAACTCACTTCATGTCCATCTAGGTTTTTCTCCTACATTCTCTTTTTCTTTATCTTTGTTTCATTTATTTTTTATTTTTTGATCGTCTTTCATATATTAATCTCCTCTTATATTAAGTTGTAGATAGCAATTTTTTTCACTTGATTTGTTGCCGGTTGATTAGTTAAAGTGCTAAAAGATGGAGTCAATTTACTAATTATAAAAATCAAAATAAACATCAATCTCGTGGTCATGACCAACCTAAAAGTGTAGATAAATAAAACTTAATACATTCATACATATGTGGAGATCCCTTCTTCATATCCAATAAACTATAATTGTTAATGTAAAGAAATTGAACAATTTTTATTTTCACGAGGGGTAAAAGACTCAAAGATTTTTGGTTGTTATAGAGATCTTGTGAACCAACTAATTATGTTCTCCTTGCTATAGTTGTTATTATTGTTTAATTATTTAGCTTTTAATATTCTATCTTAGAATAAATTAAAATTTGGATTCAAGTAGGGTAAATTGTGAAGTGATAGTTGATATGATCACAAAAAGTTTCAAGCCTTAACCACTTTAGATTTTCCTTCGCTAAGTTGTCTTTTATGTCTGGTTATTTTTATAAATAGTTTGTTTTACTGTATATTCATAAATTTAAAATTCTGAATTCGCTTCTGAAAGTATTAGTTGTGAGTTTAGCTGAACTTAATTTTATATTATCTTTATTACAAAAGTTCATTGAATATTTTGTTAAAAATATGCATAAACTAACAATTTCAAACTCAATAATTTACGAGGATTAAAATCAAAAGCCTATAAATTTCAAAATAGATTTATAGGCAGAACATCTAAATACTTTCTAAACTTGTACATTTTAATCATGCGTACCTAAATTATATGTTATCTTACTGACCCACTACTCCTAGGTGCGCACATTGGTCAGTTCGATTCGTTTTGCGTATTATTCATTCATTTATTGATCTTTGACTTATAAACACGCTAAACAGATAATCTAGCTAATGAGATGTTTGTTATTGACTTTTTATTTAACCAATAAGAAAATGTCTCTGATTTTTTTTTCGCTTTTTCTTATTTTCATCTATTCATATATACACTACATCCATACATAAAAATCTATACAAATTACAAGTAAAAGAAAATTCAAAGAAATTCTTATTAAAGCAAACTTGTTTTCTTTCTGGTTAAGTAGCAAACTTGAATGCAGTATAAGCGGTGGTGATCTCTAAAAAAAAAAGAAATTGGTATATAGTTTACGCTAATGGATAGAACCCATCAATTCAATGACATTAGAAAGAAAACAACAACAATAAGATATCAACTATAAAATGCAAAAAATTATAGAATGTATTTAAAATCTAAAGCTACTATTATAAAATTAAAAATAAAAATATAACTTTAATATAATTTAATTGGATTATAGTTTTAACTATTAACTAAAATCTTAAAATCGTAAACCGAATCAATAGCCCATTAAAAAAATTATAAAATTACTTAAAAATTATTAACCTAATAAACAATATCGATAAATCAATAATTTTCTATTTCAATTCAATTTATTGGTTAAATTGATTTTTGTGCACCCCTAACTACTCGTCATCCTAATCCCCGAATCAATCTCACCTGACATCTGACGAAGATTAGAGTCATGTGTTGTTGCTTAACTTTTATTTTTGGCCAAATAGAACAGAGAGACAATTGTATAATGCCCTTCTCATTTTAAAATATCTGTAATAATTTACTTTTAAAATTATAATTATAAATTTATAATTAATATTTAAAATGTATATTTTTGTTGTATTGATATGAGAAAAATATTATTTATATTTTTAATATTTTAACTTTAAAACATCATAATAATCTAATTAGATTTTAAAATTAATTAAATTAACTCTGCAGAAGTAAAAATATGAAAAGTGAAAAGAAAAAGAAAGAGTAATAAAGTGGAATGTGACATTTCGTTGAACAAACATGTTAAAAAGAATTTCATTTTAAGAAAGTTGCCGGTAACAAATTAAAATAGTAGTACAATGGACTACAAATGCATATCAAAATTTCCAATTTTACAGAGTTTCTAATATTTCATATAACTAATTCATCGCTAATTAAATAAATGAATTGTCTATGGCTAAATTTGACGCTTACAAGAACGAGAAAATTATTATTAAACAAAAAAATAAAGATAAAAAAATATTTAGAGAGAAGAAAGAAAAGGAGAAAAATACATTATTCTTGAGAGGTGATTTACAATGAAGAAAATTTCTTTATTTATAGGGGTAAAACTAGTTTGATCTCAGCGTTAAGGTTCAAGAAATAATATTACAATCATAAATAGACATTCTTTATAATATCATAAATATATTTATAACGCTCGGCCTTGAATGTCTATTTGAAAAATAATATGCCTCGTTAAAACCTTACTAGATAAAATCTAGTGTAAAAAACATATTGATGGGAAAAAGAGCACGTATCTAATAATACGCATCTAGGATGTCTCATTAAAATACCTACAAGGAAAATCAATGAAAAAAAACCTTGTGAGAGAAAAAGAATACAATGAGTATTAACTCCCCTACTAAGAACATCAATTCAAAAGTTTGAATCTTCAACATTCCAATCTTGTCCACCATCTTCTTAAGAGTTGTAGTTGGTAGAGACTGGAGATTAAATTCATCATGTAATTACTTGAATAAATTTATTGTAAGTTAAAATCACCATTCTTTTGAAGATCATTTTTGTAGATAGATCTTGGTGAAATATCTTATAAAGTTCATAAATAAGTTTCCCAGAAACTTTATATGCTTCAGACATTTTGAATCCTAAAGAATTTTTCTCATATAAATTTTTTCAAGTGACAATATCAAGTATAACATCTTTTAGTATCTAAATTGTAAATCGAATAAGATTTACGCCTATAAAATGTAGTATTTCACTTGATAAATGTTTCTACGTCAGCATGCTTAACGTAGAATTCATAACCCCATAATCTATTACAATATTGCACTATATTGTATCAACGAAATCTTCGATTAATATATCATTTGTATCGGTTCGCAATGTGACAAAACTTTTTGAGATCTTATCACTTTATTATTTTAAGTTACCAAAACCTCTTAGGAGATTTCATGAAGTGTTATGTCACAACAACACATTGCCTCCACATTATGATTTTTTACTCGCTTTAAAGGTCACTGCATTAAAAATCGATTGATCTAACATGCTTCATGCATGTCATTGATTTTATCCTTCGGGGACAGTCAATAGGAGCATTTTCAGTAAACTGGAAATTAATTTGGGTCAAAAAATGTTTCTATCATTTGACTTGAATTATCTTTTAAATGAGGATCATAGTGATGATAATTCACAACATATTTCATAAATTCTTATTATCTCCCCGTTATGTTAGAAAAACTCACATAAATCCTCTATCTTCTTTGAAGAATCTATCTATGTACACCATGGCTCATATATAGCACATAAAAGTAATTAGAAGAAAAACATTTAATTCCTGACCCTAAACTAATTAAGAGAAAAAAGTTGATCATAATTTATTAGTCTAATTCATAGAATATAGTTGTAGGAAATATATCATAATTCAGTCCAACACATAAAGTTTAGTTCTCATAAGCAGTAGTTAGCGATTTATTTGATACATTCAATGCCAAATCAGCTTGGATATAAAATGAATACTATCAAGATTAATTGTCTTGATTAAATAATTTAAAAATTATGCTCTTAAATTAATTATTTTGAGAAAATAATTTTTTGAATGTTAAACTGCAGATTGACAATAAACACACATGTGAATATTTTACAGATGTAATTTAGTAGTAGGTTGTTTCTAGTCTGTATCTATGTAATTTATATCTAATAAGTCTGTATAGCTTATGCTTTGATTTAATTCTTGTTGTCCTATGGTTATATCAT